>MU795413.1:0-23651 GCA_027886305.1 Lentinula aff. lateritia | reverse complement strand
CTCATGTAAGCACCGTCGGCATCATCGGCTGCTCCTAAATTTCACGAGTGATTTAAATCATTTTCGAAACGATTAGAATTGAGCAGCCCTTTAGGGGACTAGCCACGTCAGTTTCCTAGTTTGAAACTCCGATTCAATTTCCGCTGCTCGGCCCGAGTCAACTTCCTCCGAACAGTCTCACAGACTGCGGTTCAAAAAGTCGAAGGAAAAAACTTGTATCAGTTATCAGCACAGCTCTTCGACCTAATTTTGGTTCAAGAGCCTCTTCAAGTTCAACATAACGCCCCCAACTCCAATATGGATAAAACAAACCTTCAAAGTACTCATGAAAAACCCCAAGACAATTCTGTCAAGAAAAATGTTAACACCGGGAATACTACGATGATCAAAGTACGCTGCCTCTTATTGGAGACGGATTCATCGAAGTCAATGAATGTTGATGGGTGTCTAATCACTTTGTGTATGCGCTGAGCAGGTTGTAGGGTCTTCTGGAAAAACAGTCTCTTTTGAGATGAATAAGGATACACTGATGCGTAGCGCTCTAGATGCGTATGCCAAGAAAGTTGGTAAAGAAAGTCATACTATCCGGTGAGTTAATGACACACGGAGCTGTTTCTCTCCTCAATTGACGTCTCATTAACATTGATACTATCTTTTTAATTGTGTGCGTTTAACATATGCGTTCTTGTAGATTCCGTTGGGCAGGTGTATGGATATCAAGCTCAGATACTCCGGGGACTTTGAATATGAAGGACAACGGTACGTCTCCGACTTCTCGATGAATGGAAATTGTCAACTTAGATGCCTCTTCCTTGCTTCAGAGATCATCAACGCTATAAACCAATGTATGACATCATGTTGACCTGATTCAGGACATTACTAAACCAGGCAACTGGACACTCTGTCAACTTTGCATTACATCCTCCTTCCTGTCTTTTTCTAGTTGTTAGAAAATCTTCTCAGACTGAACTGTTCAACTCTACTACTCCCTCAGACCCGTCCTGGTCTCGCGACGCTTCTCCGAGTTTATCAGACCTCGAACGTGAAGAGGAGAAAGAGAAACAAGTGGCTGAAGAACAAAAGAAGGTCTTTGAAGCGCGAATGGATAACCTGAAGAAGAGGAGGGAGAGGGCAGAGGAGAAAGAAAGGCTGCGCAAAGAAGCAGAAGAAGAGGTGAAGGCGCGAAAATTGGCGGAGGAAAAGGCACAGAAATGGGCGGAAGAGAAGGTTCGCAAAGAGGCCGAAGAGAAAGCAAGAAAGAAAGCTGAAGACAAGGCTCGAAAACAAGCGGAAGATAAGGTTCGCAAAGAGGCCGAAGAGAAAGCAAGAAAAAAAGCTGAAGATAAGGCTCGAAAACAAGCGCAAGAGAAGGTTCGCAAAGAGGCCGAAGAGAAAGCAAGAAAAACAGCTGAAGATAAGGCTCGAACATTGGCGGAAGATAAGGCTCGTAAACAGGCTGAAAATAAGGCTCGCGAAGAGAAAGCTCAAGAACTGGCAGCGGAACAGGCCCAGAGGGAGGAAGAAAATAAGACTCAAAAACGCGCAACGGAGCAGACTCAAAGGGAGGCCAAAGAGTCGAAGCGTCGAATGGCAGAGGAGTGGAAGAGAGTCAAGTCGGAGGAGCAACTCCAAAGGGAGGATGAAAAAGTAAATCAACAAGATGTGAAGAGCAAGGGGGAAAAACTTGCTCAGGACGAGCAACACGGGAGACAAGCTTCGTTAATCTGGGGTACCTTGGTAAGCTGTTTGTTTTGTTTTTTAAAACTTATCAATATCCCAGGGAGACATTCTGCCATGGCACGATGAAAATAACTTTGATTCAGTCTTACTGATCAAACCCTAGTAAATGGACTGTATGAGTTTGTATGATAAACTCCATCATCTTGATCCTCTGAGCTTAGTGCGACTGTAGCAGGCACATATTCGCTCCAGGGAAACTTCAATTTTCTCTCCGCAATATCTTGAGTACTGTCAGTAACTGATGCTTCTCACAGTATATTAGGGCCACGGAGGACGATCCGTTTCCGACTCCTCCAGACGCTGTGGGGGTAAAGAAGTCGGAGTCTTCAGCAAACGTGAGTGCTACCTTGATCTAGTCACAAATTCTTTGACTCCTCGCAGAGCAGTTTCAAAGACACGGAATCGGAGGAGTATGATGAACTCGCAGACAAAGACCCTGAAGCACGTCCATCAGCAGCTCGGGTACTCACAGACAAAGACCCTGAAGCACGTCCGCCAGCAGCTCGGGTCTGCGAACGATGTGCTCGGCGAAACCGCGCTTCTCAATGTCATCCTCAAAATAAACCGAAAGCTTCCATCTGTGAGCCCTGTCACCAGGCAAGAGTGTATTGCTCGTGGTCTACGCGCACAAGACGAACAAAGAAAAATAGGTTGGAAGAAAGTACTGTCGAAGGCAGTTTTGTGATCAATGCGGAGCAGCATTTAGCGGTTATAGAGAGTAAGATGGCCCGTGTAGTGGACCAACAACAAGAAATCTTGGATCTACTTTCAAACAGTCACAAAAAGTTGAAGAAGGTGCGGTCCCATGAGCGGAACTTGAGTGAACCGAGTGGGGGGAAAGAGACTGACGACTGAGAAGGATAGATAGAAGAGGTGAATTGAGATGTAAGTTGACCGTTCCTTCTTTGTTGTTCCTCCAACCGACAATCTATGGTTGAAGAACGTCCAGAAATATTACACTGTAAAAATGACATGAGTAATTTAAGTAGGTTTTGCTTGATACAAGGAGATTTTGATATATGACATTCTCAGTTAAAGTTCAGAGTTCCGAAGCGAAGTCGCTACCGCGAATTATGAGCCATTCTCTCAATATTTGAAACGGTGCCAGTGATAAGTATGTAAAGTGTTCTTTGAAGTCTTAGGGCAACGCCAATGGTGGCAATTTCATCTAGCCACATAAAATGTGAGTCGTGCGGAAACGAGAATTGTTCTCAAGACTGACTCAAAATATAGTCAATACATATATCAATTGTGAGTCTCGTAGAAATCAATCAACAGAATGAAAACCATGTTCTCGAAGTGCCCATTCCACTCAGCTGGGGTGTGAAGTCTTCGTTACAAGATCAAGTCCGGAATCATTAGACTTCGGTAAGAGTAGCCTGAGGGTGATGTTGTTCGTGTTCTGTTCGCATACACTGCGTAGGTTCTTCCATTGTTTGAGTAACAGAAAAGGGTGGAATATTTCAAACTTGAAGAACTGGAAGGTGCAACTATGTTAGTGTCGAAGATGAAACCGGAAAGTATCGCGTTGAAGGATGTCAGAGCGTCGGTGGGGAAATGATCTTGAGGATCTGAAGGGTCTCAACAACCCGGCTTGAATGTATCCACAGGTTTTGCGGACTCTGCAGGAGGTACCACATCAGGATCAGGCAGTGCGGGAGGTAGATCAAGTGGTATTCTTGTTCCTCCACAGAGGACGGCGCCACCGGTATCGATAGCCATACTACACCGAATTCGTCGAGGGATTTTGATGATGCGAAATGGCAAGGAGGGTCGATAACAACGTCGAAAGGCGAAATTATACCATCCGGATAAAAAATTGATGGTTTGAGAGATTCCGGCGCTATCGCTGTCATTGGGTCAACCTTCCTTGAACCTTTCTACCGAAACTCCATCTTCGAGTCGTCCTATGTTGGTAATTTCTACTACCGACTGAAATCCTGTCTTCGCCTTCTATCGCTACCCTACTAGATTTTTCACCTGTTACTGCATCTCCCCCCTCATCCCAACGCTCCTGCTTTGCGTCCTGTCGGTATAATTTCGCGATATTCACCAAACCATTGGGGGTTTTTCATATATACTGGACCACTGAGCTGGTGAAAAGGCTGAGAATATATCAATATATGCGTTATCATTGATACTTATGCGTATTATGAAATCACACCTACGTTTGAGATTTGGGAACCTCCGGTAGCGAACTCGTTCTCCTCCTCAGCAGCGGCAAAAAGCTCAGTGCAACAGTTCTCGAGAGTCTGTAGTGGATGTAGTGGATGAAACAGCTCATCGTTGGATGACGACAAGCTCGGATTCAGCGAAGACTGAAATATCAAATAAACAATCACTTCCACCAAAGACAATGGTAAGTTGGGTTCCAAGTTGAGACGGAGGT
Organism: Lentinula aff. lateritia; assembly: GCA_027886305.1. Lineage (NCBI taxonomy): Eukaryota > Fungi > Basidiomycota > Agaricomycetes > Agaricales > Omphalotaceae > Lentinula > Lentinula aff. lateritia. The sequence goes on along the minus strand of MU795413.1, from coordinate 19,522 downwards.
GGTTGAGGAGATACATCCAGTCGACTTCACTGATGAAAAGGTCATATTGGAGCACTTTGTAGCCGTTCCTTTGACGCCCGTACAACGAAGCTCGCGTCGACGTCCAGCAGGTGCCAGCTGAAAAGTAGGACAGTAAGTCACTGCTTTTTGGTGATTGAACGGCTAAACAGAAAAGGGTACACACACATGCCACATCGCAATGTTATAGGTATGATAGGCAAAGGATGAATCACCATTAAATGTCAAATTCGACATCGAAAATCCATTCGCTCTTCGTCAGATTCCACTACCAAGAAATACACTCAGCGGGTCGAAGATGAAGTGTAGGAGAATAACATTTATCCTAGACACATGTCGAGAGGATGAAGATCTCCAAGAGGTCCATCAAGGCAGAGTTTTAGATAGGTGCTAGGAAGGGGGGATTCCCACCTTCCTCCACTGTATCCGACAGCGTGAAAATCTTATTCAGCATCGACTTCGTCGCCACAGGAAACCACTCGGGAAAGTTGGAGCTTGAAGTATGTAGTCGTCGAACAAGGGGCAAGGGCTATCGCATTCGGAATGAACAGAATCGCAATGAGTGGAAAGATCAGTTATGGTGCAGGAACGATGGGTCTTCCATGGCCTGCAACGAGGCGGCATCCTCATCTACCTTGATAGAACGAGCTTTTATTGATGGAAGGCGCAACTTAAGGGATATGGAAACAGAAAAAACGCGTCCATAAGTTTTTCGAGATCCCAACGCATGATTGTGAAGTGAGCCCCAGAGGAGGATGATACATCCATAAGGAAGGTTCATAAATAATCGACACAATCCTTGGCTCGGGATTTGACAAGTTGAGAATGATTGACGGGGGTTACGAGATATCCATATCATCAGTGAGAGTCATTAATGTGTTCGCAGTCAAAGTAGAAAGGGTAACGAGGCTTGAACCGGATTTAGACCGGCGGCACTTCGTTATCGACCAACCCCGAACTATACGTTGAGGGAAAGGCAGCGACTAAGACTGGACACTGAATCAAGACATGAGACGTACACTCGACGGTATAGCCATTAACGTACGACGCTATCATCGGCCTCACAGACGCCTAGGCAGCCGTTTCAATAGCGATGGTGGCGGGATGCTTCGATTGGATAGCATTGGTTATGTACAAGCGTGAAGAGCGAGTCAAATCTTTTCGGTACCGGGATGGAGTGATGAAGTGGCAGTCAAAAATGTGAATAAGGTAGAGGCCAAGATAGTACATAGATTTGTACATGGATGAGAATAATGAGAATGATAACAACGAGGAGAAAGCAGATGGCTGAAAGTAGAAGAGAGGATCATGAGACTCATTATGACAAGTATCCTCCGACCTCTGTTAAAGGGAGTGAACAGTGATTAGGTGAAAAAAAAACATGAGACGTACGTTCCACCATGACATCGATAGTGTCTAGAGGAGTGAAATGTATATAAGAACCGTGATTACACTGCAAGAACGCTTCGAGCCACACACCGTTGTCTTCCATCTCTAACGATTCAGGTGTATCACTGTCGTTTATCCGGGCCCCATCGTACAGGAATCTACGGTTCGAATGAGATATAGTCAGCATCTGTGGAGTAGAAGGAAGATGGTATGGAGGATAACAAAAAAAGGATGAATAACATCAACGTTCCACTCACCGAATAGTATGAGGCTCTTTCCCGACTTTAGTAGCATAAGCACCTAAGAGTTTTCGCAACGGCGTAACCCGCTTTATCTTGAAAAAAACCTCCTCCCCCGACGAGCTCACGACCTATTGCCAGCGCATTTCCCAAATCGTCAGTCTTAGAAATGAAAGACAAACAAAACGGCATACTTTGACGTTTATCGGTGCGTTATCACCAGTCTTAACATCCTCCTGAGTAGGTGGCGCTTGTTGATCTTCTTCAGACATTCCTTATCAAGCTCTCGTTCGTTGAATGTTGTGAAAGAAGAGGCAAAAACAAAAAAGACGATGGTAGAAGGAGACTATTGGATGCTTATGTAAGATGCTTTTGACCCTCATGATTGGTCCGTGCGTTACGCTTCACACCACAACAACGTTCACTGTGCCAACAAGAATCAATGACATTTGCAAGTTGCTGCATAAAATTGCCAATTGGCGTTGCCCTCAGGTTTTAAATATCTAGATTACTCATCACCAGCACCATTTCATACATTAAGGCTCATAACTCGCAGTAGCGACCCTGCTTCGGAAACTCGAACTTCAACTGACAATGTCAGTCAGCACCGGACACCTTCAATCTCCTTGTATCAAGCAAAAAACATCAAAAACACAAGTCGTCCTTACAATCTCGCATTTCACAGTGTATCACCGGGCGTTCTTCAACCACAGATCGTGAGTTGGAAGAAAAAGAAAAAGGAACTGTCAACCTTACTACTCTTCATATTTCTCAATTGTCAGTCTCTTCCCCCCCACTCGATCCACTCAAATTCCTCCCTACGGGACCAGACCTTTTTCAACTTTTTGTAAGTGTTCGAAAGTAGATTCAAGATTTCCTGTTGTTGGTCCACTACACGATCCATCTTGCTCTCTATAACCGTCAAACGCTGCTCCGTGTTGATCATGTTGTCTTTGTCTGCGAGTCCATCGTAGTTATTATCCGATCCCATGTCTTGTACGGTGCTCTACGAGGAGGTTAGAGAATGTGGGACTGGATCTAGGTAAACGTGATTGGAGACTGATCGTCCTCCGTGGCCCCAATATACTATGAGCTATCTTTCGCTCTTCCAACATGCGACGTTGAAAGTTCTTGACTTCCCTTTGAGCCTAATCCGCTGCGCGTTTTCGAGCATTCTCTTCTTCCTCCCTTTGAGCCTGCTTCGATGCCACTGTGCCAGCTTTTTCTTTAGCCAGTTTGCGAGCCTTTCCCTCTGCCTCCTTTTGTTCTTCAGCTGCTCGTTTCTCTTTCTCCTCTTCACGTTCGAGGTCCAATGAGCTCGGAGAAGGATTGCGAGACCGTGGTGAGTCCATGAAGGGGGTAGTAGTAATCGAGTTAGACGATGATTCGAATTGAGAAGGCTTTTCAACATCTGGATTGAGGGAAGAAGGTCGGCCTACAATGAATTCAATCAGATGAGCACGATCGCTGATCCGACATACATTGGTTTATGGCATCCACAATCTCTGAAGCAAGGGAGAGGTCAGAACAAAAGAGGAATAGCTTAAAATTAATGGTCCGAAGAAGCGTTCCGTTGCCCTTCATATTCAAGGTCCCCGGAGTATCTGTGTCTGACATCCATACAGCTGCCCAATGGAATCTACAAAACAGCGATGCAGATGATTTATGCATACAGTTAAAAAGCAGGCATCAAACGAAGAGGGAAATCACAAAGTAAACAAACATGAAACACCCATCGTCAACGTTCATTGAATTTGATGAATCCATTCTGCGAAAGATAGCGTGCGTACTTTGATCATCGTAATATTCCCGGTTTCAACACCTTCCTTGATGATGGAATCTTGAAGCTTTTTTTGAGCAGCTTGGAAGTTGACGTTGTCCATAATATTGAACTTGTGGATTTTGAATTTCAACTTGAAGATGATTCAAATGAACCGCTGCAGTTATAGGAAATGTTTTTTCTTCTTTAAGAAGCTTGAAACGCAACTTGAGAAGCTCAATTACGAGGCAAGATACGGTTTGGGAAGGAAATGAGTCAAGTTCAAAACTCGGGAGGGAAAGTCGGAGTCGAATCGGAGTTATAAACTGGAAGGCAGCATCAAACCCGGAATCGATACTACAACCTTTTCAGACATAGGGCCCTAGGTTCTCCCAATGTTTTACTTCTGTGCTTGCTACTTCTACGTTGAAAATAGGGGACAACGGTACGTGGCTCGAAACATCGTAGCAATAGAATCGCGGTTCTCATATACCTTTTCTGTAGACACTATCGGTGTTACTAATAGTATGCATGAGTGTCATGATTTCTCTCTCCATCTCAAGACGTCTCGTCGTTGTCCGTTTCTACAATCTAGTATGTATTGCTATCTTGACTTCCTCATCCTCCCTCTCGATTTAATATCAAAGCCTAGTCACCGCTTTGTCCTCAGCCGCATAGTCCATGCATGGTCAATTACCAAATCAGTCGGTCTAAATCTGGTCCAAGCTTCAATACCAAGTATTCGGTTCTTACTTTGACCACAAATGCTTTGTCCCGCTCGAATGACTCAAATAATTCTTCTCGCTGCTGATACCGATATCTCCTACCATCCCCCGCAATGCACCAATACCTCGCTCAACTTCTCAAATCCCGAGTAAAGATCGTGTCAATTATCTATCAACCTTTCTTATGGGCGTATAATCCTCCTCTGTGGATAACCTTACGATCAGGTGTTGGAACGTCTCTGATTCTAAAGACGCACGGACGCGTTTTTCGAGACCGGTTCTCGTCCGCTCCCATATCCTCTAGAACGCGTCTTTTGAGAGCTCGGTCTATCATGTCGGATGATAATATAGTTTTGCTACATGCCATCGATCTCTCCTTCGAACCCTTCCTTCTCGACCAATGTCTCTACTCGCCTTCCGAATGTGATAATTTTGGCGCCTTGTTCGACCACTACTTCAAGCTCCAACCCGAGCTGGTTTCCTCCGACTCTTCGCCTCAGTGCTCACTCCAGAGAGTCGATGCCGAGACCCAGACAGAGCCGGAAGATTTTCACGCTGTCGAAAACAGACGGAAGCTGTGGCCGTTGATACGAACTCCGACTTCAAATTTCGGTGCTTCCCCAACTTTATCTCCAGGATCAGCGTGCTCCATAGATGAACACATAGAATGCGAGTTTGCATCTACGAAGATCCCCCCCCTGTAGATCGTACACCTATCCAAAATTCTGCCTTGACGGACCTTTTGGAGATCATCATACTCCCGACATACATAGAGGATAAATGTTTGTCTCCTTCAATATTTCTTCCGCCTAAAAGTTCCCGCTGACTGTATATTTTTTCGTAGTCGAATCTGACGAAGGCCGGATCGAGTTTCGAAGTCGAATCGGACAAATTCTAGAAGATTACGAACCTCTTACTTCCGCTATGTTCCTTGCTCTCTTCTATATGGAGAGGCTAAGATACAAGATAGACTGCATCCACTCCTTTTACTGGTGGTTCATTCTCTGCCTTCTATATGCTCATCAGACTTTAGACGATTTCAATTCCATTACCATATGGCATATGTGAGTGTCCTCTTCACCTGGATCTATAACTTGTTCCATTCATACTATATTCAGCTCGGAATTCATGAACGTCGACCCGAGCTTCGCCGCACGGCGTCAGAGGAATGGGTACAAGGCGCTGCAATACGATCTCTTCATCAGTCAAGTTGATTGGGTATATCTCCTAAACCACCTCCGTCTCAACTTGGAACCAAACCTACCTTTGCCTTCGGCGGGAGCGATTTTACAACTGATATTCCAGTCATTACCAAATCCGAGTTTTTCGTCCACGGATGAGCTTCGTCATCCACTACAAGCTCTAGAGAAGGCTCTGGAAGAGGATAGGGAGACTGTTCAAAGGATACAAGAGAGTTTGTTGCGAGAGTGGTGACATGATTTTTATTTGAGAAAAAGTTTATATGTCGGTTATTTGTTTGTATGAAGGTATGAACAGCGGTTGTGCATTGGTCAGGACTTAGAAATCAGTCGAGGTTCGGGGAATGACCGAGGTGTAAAATAAGCAAGTCTCGCTATACTTATTCCAAGGCCTACTTCTCGAGCGTTCATGATGATTCAGGTCTGGACTCCGGACCGCGGTGCACATCGTAAACCTAGACATGGACCCGAGTTCACCACCTGACTAGACAGTCGAATATAAGTTGAAGTCCTGCTCAAATTTCCTGTTAGATCTTCCCCCTCTTATCATCGGATTTGGTATGTCCCGAGCACAACACGATAACGAAGACCAGAACGCAGCTCTTATTACACCTGTTGAGTCCAAAGCAGGTCCTGGTTATCAGGATCTTACTATTAGCATGATCCTGCCTGTTGAGTGTATGAATACTCGACAGGCTACGCACATTTCATCCAGCACAAATCCCATGAAACAAGAGGATAATCTAGATCTTGTAAAGCAGCAGTCAGCTCCAATCACTTCAGCGCATAAAGATAATAATGGCTGGAATTCCTCAGTTGTTGAACGCTATCAAACTTCTGGGGATACTAGATTCTCCTATGTCGAACTGAGAAATCCCATTTCCCCACATGTATATTCTCCCAACACAAGCAATACGGAACAAGACGATACAAATCTGCCAGTGCAGAAGCAGGCTTCAAGTTCAGCAAAAGTCAAGGAAGAGGATACTCAACCTCCCCTTGGTATGCCTCACTACCACTCTCCAGATTCAGGTAAGACATTTGATGAATGAATATGAGAAGAGAGGCTGAGAGCTTAGCAATTGACTTTCAAGCAGGCGGGATGTTGTTTGATTACGAGGAGAAATATGCACCAGATCCTCTTGGGGAAGAGATGAGGGAGAATGCCCGCGTGTTCAAAGTTTATTTGGATGAAGCAAACAACTTCGATGATGATATGTTAAGAGGATTTAGGGAAACAATTGATTCATTGCTGGTATTTGTGAGTGACTTTCTTTTATGGTGGATAGTACTAATTCTAAACAGGCAGCACTTTTCTCTGGAGTTATAACATCCTTTATTGTTGCAACTATAACTTCCCTCCAACCTGATTATTCACAAATCGCTGCAACTTTGTTAGTTGAACAAGTTCAACTCCTTAGGGCTGCTGGAAATTCCACTACAATCAGTACCATTCCTAAATCCTCTGTGGATCTACAAAATGTCTCAGTGGATATGAATGATCTTTGGGTTAATGGCCTCTTTCTTGTAAGCTTGTCTCTAGCCCTGGTTACTGCATTTTTGTCAGTTTTAGTCAAGCAATGGCTGCAAGCTTATACTTCCATATCAGCTGGAAATGCCCAACAAAGGGCTATAATTCGACAATTTAGATATGCTGGGATCGTAAAATGGAAAGTCCCAGAGATTGTGGGAGTCCTTCCCCTCATCCTGCACACATCTTTGGCTCTATTCTTGATAGGATTGTCATTGTACATTTCAGTCCTTCACACCTCCCTTGCCTGGGTTGTTTGTACTGTCACAGGTCTTGCATTCACATGTTATTTCAGCAGTGTACTCTTACCGCAAGTGTGGCTTGAGTGTCCATACAGGATACCATTGCTATTTGTGTCAGCACAATATATGATATATCCCTTCAATGTTCTGGTATGGTCATTCAGATGGACTGTAGCCAAGTTTCGCACTCAAACTGAGGATTTCAGAAAGAATAATAGCTACCCATCATTCACCCAATCTTCATTGAGGAATGCGGAACTTCAGTATTTGGAAGACAATGACAGAAAGCAGTCAATTTTGGCAGACATTCTGATTTGGCTCCTTTCATTAGACTCAAATCAATCCATTCAACAAATTGTTGCCCAGCCTGTTTCTGCAGTTTTGATGCATTTACCTTGGACAAATCCAACTAAGATATATTACACAAAGCTCAAAAATTATGCATTCCAAGTTGCCAGAGCTTTATGGGACACATTATCAAAGTTTGAAGAATCCAAGTTCCGTAGCTCTGGACTTTTGTTTGATTGGCCCTTCATTGAATTAGGTCAGAAGGGGTCAGGAGAAGTGGGAGAATCATTTTTCGAAGGTACAAAAGCCTATTGGGACAAAATTGTTTCCGAAAATCAACCATCGATAATTGCAAAATATTTCAAATACTCAGATATCAATTTAGAATGGCTTGGCATAAATGATGGATGGAAAAATGCTTCACTCTTAAAGGCTGTGATGAATGATCACTTTGAAATGACACAAGTTCTTGTGAAGAATGGTGCAAATGTCAATGCTCAAGGAGTAGATTCTGGGAGTGTGCTACAGGCAGCAACAAACAAGGGAAATCTGGATATAGTCAGATTCCTCATAGAGAGAGATGCAAATGTCAATGCACAGGGAGGATTTTTTGGGAATGCACTCCAGGCACCAGCAAGGTATGGGAACTTGGATATTGTCAAATATCTTGTAGGGAATGATGCAGATATCAATGCAGAGGGAGGGGCATATGGGAATGCACTGCAGGCAGCAGCATTTGGAACAAATTTTGATATTGTCAAGTTCCTTGTAGAGAAAGGTGCAGATGTCAATGCTCAGGGAGGGGCTTATGGGAATGCACTCCATGCTGCAGCATTTGCAGGGAGTTTAGATATTGTTAAATATTTAGTTGAACATGGTGCTGATGTCAAGGCTCAAGGGTTATTTGGAGCTGCATTGCAAGCTGCAGAACAACAAAAATGGTCCAGTATTGCTGATTTTCTAACAACATATGCAAATAATGCACCATGAGTGAAAAATTTGCTGGGGAACAGATGTGAAACAATTGAGCAGGAAGGAGGAGCCTAGATTATGTCAGATCAAGAATTTAGAGGGAACTTGTGGGAATGTGGTCAGGCCCTTATTTGAGTAGGCCCTCTGATTGGCACTTTATATGTCATGGTAAATTATGTAAGTGTATGTGTATTTACCATACATTCTATTTTTGTATACTGTAATCTGGTCAGAGAGAAAGTGAGTCAAACATCATCCGTCCAGTGCATCTTGTGGGAGTATCTCTGTCATTAGATCTTATTTTACCGCAGCGGTTCCAGGCGCCGAATCTGTTCCCTGCACTTCCCAGAACAAGACAGCATTTGCTAATGTTACCTGATTTGGCTAGCTTGGGATTGCTATATTATATGCAGTGGATATATAATAGTACTAGTGCATGTGAATGTATAACAATAACTACTTCAAAGTTACAGTGAGGTATGGTGCAAATCATAGCCAGACACACAAAGTAATTAGTGTAGTTAAGATTTTTGTGGTCAGTGATGATGTGCACTGGATCCCCTGAGCCTTTCAAATAATGACACCAAGCTTTAAAAGCTTCGAGTCCTGGTGGTCCCAGCGGTCCCAGCGGTCCTGGAGGACCCAGTGGACCTCACACTCCCATTACTCCTGATCTCCCCAATGAGCAATGTGCTATGTTGGAACTTCTTTCCGGTTTTAAGGGTTCTATTGAAACACTTGGTACGGTTGTAGCCACATGCTGAATAAGCCTTCTGACATCTCTGAATTTAAGAGCAAGGTCAAAGAGCTGGACATTGTGGTAGTACTTCTCTACTGAAAGGTAAATTCACACAAATTTCTAGTTCTATGATATAAACCCTATTTATCCATTGCTTATTCTCCTTTATTTTTATTTTTCCTCTTCTACTTTAGCCTCGACATTCATTCTACTATGACTCCAACTAATCTTGATCACTGCACCTGTCAAGACCATGCTTCGGTGCTACCTTCCAACACTCGGCCTTCCAAGATTGGACTTCAAGAACTATTGAAGTTCAATGCTTTGGTGCACCATCCCGAGGCTCAGTATTCCGAGTTGTGGTTTTATTGTAATTCTTATATTGTTCTTTCTCACTACACAATCCCTTTTTGGCTAGTGTTACTGTAGTTTTATTGTTTTATTCCTTACTCTGAGAGGACTAAACATACAGCCTCTAGTAACCAGTCTAGTGCTCCGCCCTGATATGCTGATTAGTCTGTATAAATACTCCTGTACTGTACTCTAGTTCTTCAGTTTCATTATCAACTTAGATCAACTTAAATTGCCTCCAGCCATTCAGTCCTCTGTGCTTGTCACTTCTGATTCTCTTAGTCTTGTAGTCTTGACCTTAAGACTGTTGTAAGTCTTCTGGTCTCTTCCTTCTCACCATGCTATCACCATATGCTGGCTTGGCTGCTTCTCATTACTTTCTACTCTACACTCTCTCTTCTGGGGACTTGTGATGTGGGAGCAGTAAGTTCCCTCCTGTCCCCCTTGATTCAACTTAGATATCAATCAGCCCTCCATCACCAAAGCATGGGGTTATTGGTATATATGATCTTAACAGAACTGCTAAACAAGTTGCTGGAGCTTTGGAAATTCCAGCAACAGGATGTCAGATATTCCAGGTTTTGGTGTTCAGTATGGACTTGTAATATTAGATATAGTTATAATTACATAAGCTTACTTCTTATGCAAAAGACATAATAATAATGAGGACTTTTTATAAGAACAAATTGTAATATGATCATTGGACTTGTTCTACAGAGCCATGCTTTGCTAATGCATTGTTCGGCTAATATTTTTACTCTATCAAGCATACAGGCCAGCTAGATAGACTTAGCAAACAGATTTGCCCTGGAAAGGGAAAAACAATAAATGAGAGATCAAAATCAGACTAGTGCAAGGACAAAGTCCATTTACACTTCAATTCTACAGTTCAGCTTCTCATCACTGTCCAGGTTCATTCTTGTCTTCAGCTCCAAACAAAACTGAGAAAAGGAGACACAGATAAGAAAAAATCAGTGTTGTGCAGATGAATGTGATCAAAATTCTGCCATTCCAGAACTCTATAATAACTTGAGAGTAAATAATGGTGCCATACAGCTGAACAAATATTGCAATAGTTCATCAAGACTGCTGGTGTTGTGGAAGGACTCTGTGTGTATGCACATAGAAGTCAGCATTATCAGCATATACTATACAGTTACTAGTAGATCATGCCGGAGGTGTACTCAAGTACCTCAGTTGCCTGACAGTCAACTGAGGTAAGCTCGAGTACACTAGCCATATGTTCACCACACTAACTTACAATAGTGTTCCCATAACAGCTGGAAGTGTATTTATTGCATGAGATCATTACTTACCAGCCTATACTTACAGATAATGTACCTTTTGCCATTACTTTAGGATCTTTCAAAATATTGCAGAAATCATTAGTGTAAAACTGTTTATATAGTTACTCAGCTTATTTAACCTTTGCACACTCTCAGCAAACCACCTCTGAGTAACAGAAAAATATGTATATCTGAAAAGATAAATCATGCCTAACAAACAATTTACACAAATATTTCAGCTAATGGAAAATCATGAATCAAACTTGATAGCTTCATCTTACAATCAACTGTATTATTTGAAGGCATGTAGTGTGAGATAATGTTCATGTATGTCTACCAGCCCATATCAACTGATTTTGTGGCCTAGTTGTAAAATAATTCCAACCTCAACCTTATGATGGTCTTCATATAATGACTGCATACATAAAGTACACTGACATCATATACCATACGCGGATTCCTCAGTACTTCCTTATGTAATACTGTCATACATTTATGTATATAAGTAGCTGTATCCTGTACTGGAATCCAACTTGCTTCTCTCTCTCACTTATACTGTCTCTATAAGACTCTAAGTAAACTTTATTCAGGTTGGTGCCTCAGAGTGTCACCACTATGCACTTCTTGCCTGCCCAACAGCTGGAAGGAGCAGATTCATGTAAACAAATTACTTGCAGAATTTGGGACATGTGATTGAGGGCCACTGCACAGATGTACATGGCATTCACTCAGCCAGTGGAACCATTGCATTGAAGCATTTGGATTAATTATAAGTCAAAGATGTGGTTGCACGGTAAGCACTGCACGCAACCTCCTCAATTCTCCATACACAGTGAGAAATGAAAACAGACTTAAATGCTGCTAAACCTAATATTTCGGGAGTAGTCACTCGATAGTCACACAATGTCATGTGCATGTCACATCCAAGTGAATGGTTTCAAGACTCTGTGACTTCATACTATACATAGGCAAAAAAGGTGGTCTAAAAAGGAAGTACGGTGCTTAAATTGTGAATCGAATGACATACATAAGTTCATAAATTCAGCCTCGTAACATAGGTTACATATTCAGCTTGGAAGTTACATTATTATTTTCTGTGATTCATCGAAGTTTATGATTGAATGGACCGCTGCAGCTGTGACATACCCGGTCACAACCGGATGCTTACTGTGATGCCTTAATGGCAGGAACTGCCATGGCTTTTGCGTCCCATGTAATTTGCTCAGTTGGACCATGGATATACTTGGTGTATAATCCTGTCAGTTGCACATCAGCTGCTAGGCCATTCATCTCCACAACAGGGTGTTGAGCAGGCCTGGTATGTACAGTGGTGACACTCTAAGGCACCAACATGGATATAGATGGTTTATAGTCTGAGGAGGACAATGAAAGTGGGGGTGGAGTGAGTTGGATTCCAGAACAGGAAAGGAAGTACTGAGGAATTTGCATATGGTATATGTCAGTGTGCACTAAGCATAGACTAGTATGACACGCGACCATGTTAGTGATGTGTGGACAGCATAGCCACATTCAACACAGGTAGCATTGCTTCAATGTCACTTAATTGCAAATCTATCTTGGTGCCAATTTTTTCCTTTGCAAGCTTTCCCATAGTTTCACCTGAAAAAAATGCACTTGTGCTATGATTGAACCTATCATATTTGATGTTGATGAGCCAACCTAGGAGATCATTTGGTTAAACCCAAGACTAATACAACAAAAGGGAAATGGCAGCCTAACACAGGTGACTTCACTTAGTTTCACCTGCTCCACTCTTCATCCGGTTATTAACTACATATTTAGGACCCAGGCAGTTCCAAGAACAAGAAATCACCTTTGCTTGTGGTTTAAAGTTTACACTCCTACTTCTGCTCATTCTCCTGATGCTTCTTATTCCATCTTCCTGTAACAACAAATTCCATACTTACCTCTGGTCCACTTGCTTCCTCTACCAAATTCACTTCCGACCATGTTGAGTCTTCAAGATTTTGTGGAACTTTTGCACCAATTGGTACCCATTACATGAAGCCAAATCTGTGATTGAGAACATTCACAGGCATGGAATACCTCACAAGTGGAGGGAATAGCTCTTGAAACCACTCAGCAGTCTGATGAAAGGACAAAAGCTGTAGCAAAGTCAGTGTTTGTTCACAGCATTTTACATTCAACTACCCTGCAGTTATAACACATAGCAAACTCTTGGACAATTTGATCTGCAGGGATTTGCTTGCCACCCTTTATTGGAGCCTGTATCTTGTCTTTAGTAGATGATGGTCATTTGATTAATTGTCTTGTTTCAGCTGTTGTTGTAGGAAGAGCATGTCATTGTTCATTGAGGACAGCATGACAAAAGTTTCTCACAAAATAAATTTTGATGATGTGTTATTCCTTGTTTTGACAACATCAAGGCAATAAACATTACAATCAGAATCAACTCAGATCCGCAGATATGACTATTTGGAACAGAAACCTTGCGGGAAGTCATCCAACGTGTATGTTGGTCAATGGAAGAACAAAATGAAGATTTTTCAAACCAAGTTTGTTCTTGATCCAATCCAATAGTTGCCATAGAGTACAAAGGACTGTCATTACACCTGGCTGAATTCCTAAATAATCCTTTTGCAAATGCCCACCTGAAACAATCATGATGGTTAATGAATCAGATCAATGGATGGAAAACAAATATCTACAATTTGACATTCATGAGTATTGGCATACAACATTTGGCACAGAATCGAGTGCAACAATTAATGAATATACACACACAGTAGATGAATAAGTGATAGGGTAAAATGGATGAAATAATTTACATACAAAATATGAATACTGAAGGAGAAACATTATCTAGTGGGTATTGGGCTCTCATGTGTAGCATCATGTATTAAACACATCTGCAAAACCCTGGATATTTTTCTAAGGACTGAAAGCAGATTTCAGCACTCAAAACACTGAAAACAGTCTGCTCTGGTTACTTTCACTGCTTTATAATCCCTGGCTGGAAATGCGGATGGATTCTGTTTTCTAAATTTGAAGTCTATCAAACACATGTAAGTAAATCACATCATAGCCAACAGCAAGTTTCTTCTCACCTTTGAGCCTCATAAGGCCTTTCATGATTATCTTTGATATTCTCCATTTCCATCTCTCCCTCCTCTCCTGCTTCTTCTCCTTCAATGAATCCACCATCCAATGGGGCACCAATATTTCCTAACATCTGATTAGAAGCAAAGTGCAATGATGACATATGGGTTTGTTGCCCTTCGGTTATTGTGTTTTTTGGTTCAGGAAATGTACGCAAGTTAAGCACGAGGCGACCAATGAGTAGGTTGGGTAATCTGTAAACTGATGTGAACAAACATAATCACGAATTGAAGATTGATTCACATATTAAAAAATGGAATCACAAAGCCAAAAAAAAACTGTTTGTAGGAGAGAAGTTCTTTAGCAAGTATTTACATGAGGTGCAACCTCAAGCTTTATTTACATACATTGGAATTCCCCCGCTTTAATGATATCTTTAAGTATTCCATAGTGAGTTTAATACTCAGTAACTTGGATTCATGAATGCCACTCACAACATCAAATATGGCATTCATGATTGCCACTACAATCATGAGTCTTGAATGTTATATGTTAACTCTCAAGCTATACATCTCAATGTCAGTGGAATAAAACTTACAGAAAATACAAAGTGCCTGTAAAAGTTTATGAGTAATGACTTCTTGAAAACAACACTCTACAATGTTCACCATCTCGAATAATCAAGTGTGTAATGCTAGATTGACCAATCCTTTGCATAGCCACCGTGTGATGTACAGTTTTCTTCGCAGTTAAAACAAAGATAAAAATGTCAAATCCTAATGTAAGAAATGGAATGACAAGTTGCACTAGATCAACAATTAGCATACTTTTGCAGATGCATTTCCAGGTCAAACCTCTAGGGAATTCAAAATCAAGTATTTGTAACAAGACCAATTACCCTGGCTTACTGATTATATTCATTCTCATGACCAATTTCAAGACCACATCTTGAAAAGCTTTGGAACAGAAGTCCAGTGGTTGAAACACCATGGGCAAGTACTGTACTCTATATGTGAATATGTTAACTTTCAAATTTTTAGCAGCCCAGTGACAATACGTACCAATATGTCAAACACAAATCTTGAAATTATGAATACAAAGGTTACCCCAAGGATCACTTTGTTCTTGTTGTATATTGCATAGACCCTCAGGGCAAACAGAACTTGCAGAAGATGAGTATAGATTATTGGTATGATGCAGACAGCACACCATTAGTTGTAACTGAGGCCACAGACTGGAAAACTGTAGTTATTATGTTTACTGTGTGGCACCTTTTGGTTTAAGCATTGAAAGAAACTTGTCCATGCATATTCTTGACTTACTGCATATCTGTTCCATTCCCAGGAAAATTTTGTAACACTTCCATCACTATAAACAAGAGAAACATGTATCTGTTCACCAAGAACAATACAGAGGTCCCAGTAGATTTTTTCCTCCAGATTGAGTTGAATTCTGTTGGCAATGTTTCAATATAGTCCACAGTCCATAGTGCTAAATAAAAATTTCATCAAAAAAAGCTGAGAACATTTGCAAAACACAGATCTTGCTAAAGCAAGGATACAGGCTGAAGACTACTGTTGAGTACTGAAAGTACTCTTAGCAATGTATCAATGCTACTGGGAACATTTTCCCTGTACCCTTGAGCTAGACAAAATCCAGATTTTGCAAATGAAACCTGACAATAAATTGCCAACCTGATGCAGAAGCTGTTGCATAATTGCCTATCATCCTGGCCATGTTTAATCAACATTGTTATTTAGTCATAAAAAAACAGTGTCCATTGACATGAACACAAAAGCAAAATTTATTTACCATGCTTC
This sequence comes from Lentinula aff. lateritia, assembly GCA_027886305.1. NCBI lineage: Eukaryota > Fungi > Basidiomycota > Agaricomycetes > Agaricales > Omphalotaceae > Lentinula > Lentinula aff. lateritia. Next base: position 3,883 of record MU795413.1, on the reverse strand, counting down.
AGCCTGTGAAAGGAGATCAGCCATTGCAGTCAACTTGGGAAACCCAAACAGTGGATCCCGAGACAGTATGCCTTGTGGTTGGAACTTGGATTCAGCTGCAAATAGCAGCAAGAGTAGCACAATGTCAGTTTGGTGAAAAGTGGGAAATTTATTGTCTGATGTGAATCCAGTTTTATAAGTCCCAAGAGTTGATCACAAAGGTAAACTCAGGCGATGCTAAAAAGTGGCCACCGGAAGCTTTATTTGAGTATTGCTAATCCTGGCCTAATCCATTGATGCCATTGTGACTATCTTTCAATCATCTTCTTCTGAAATCTAATTTCCCCTCATTGATGCTGATGAAGTTTCACGTTTGAGACCAGATGAAATAACATGATGGGATCTCATCTTCCATGAAGGTGATTGAACATTTATTCACAGGTCCTAATGTAAAAATTCATCCTTACAAGTGATTTCAATCTTTCTCCCATGCCACATCTTCGTTATACATTTAGTGTTAATTTTTCCCTATATGTACTTATTGACCAATCAACTCATTTCAATTTTATCACCTCATTCTGCCACCACGGTTCAGAGTCCCAGACAGATCTAGATAGATAGATAAATATTCAAGTTAAACCTAAAGCTAATACCGGAGTGTTGCACTATATGATCTTATATCTATCCTTTTTCAGATATCTATGTTGAATATTTGCCACCCCGAGAATGTGACCCCCCAAAACTGTGCACAATTGCCCATCCACTTGCATCATTGTTACAATTCATTTAATTGATTGACAAAACATGGTGACAGCTTTACTTAGTCCTAAACAGAACAGAAAAAATGGACCACAATACCGGACATGAAAAATACAGAGTTTACAGTCACCGACTCTGAAAGAGGAGGTCCCTGTAAGCACCAAATGGCAATCAAAAGTCGCGATTTTTTGTCATGGTAGTGGTCTAGTGACACAAATGTGTAGTGCCTTTCGGGGGTTCCGGCACACTGGTTTGCAGCTTTTTGCAACCTGATTCAGAATGAGGCAAATGTGCAGTGCCTTCGAGGTTTCCGGTGCAATGCTGCTCCAGGGTGAGTTTAACAGTATTTCACAGTTTCCAAGTTATTCCACCAAAATATTCATTTCTAGAGTCGGGGACTGCCGTGCGGGGCGCGGCGCTAAAGGATGTTCCTTAACAGTTGTTATGTATATCGTCTTCACGGTGGCGTATATAATACTTACTTTTTTGGCTGTGGACCTTTATCTTGAACGAGTCAGCTTATCATGTATAATGTAATGCAACCTCATCCACAGACAGAAAGCCATAACATGCCACAATCTCCCAGATCCCAGCACAACCATCAACCTCAAGGCTTCAGTACATCAGCTCCCCCACCCCAATACCACCATATCAAAACTTAACATCATGATTTCCGTCTCCCACCATCTCCACCATCTTCAACATCTTGATATCTTCAACCATTACCCATTCCACCAAACACCTAACATGCCCTCTCTGTCACAAAGTGTCAGCGACGGAGTGACTAAGCAGGGCAGCGGTGCGGAGCAACGGGGCAAGTGGCGCGACTGAGCAGGCAGTAGAAGCGGAGCAACTGAGCGGAGCGTGGACAGACTGGTCCCAAGATAATGACAGAGAGGTCAAGATAAGGGACCAGGTAGTGGGGGGCTGGCTTTATATACACAATCCGATCTGCGAGAAATGATGATGTAATACTGTACAGTTTGAGAATAAAGAAGGTGGTGGAAGCCGGTAGAAGGAGAAGGGTAACTGATGGATCAGTAATCAATGAAGGGGGTGATCAGGTGGATCAGTAATCAATGAGGGTTTGACAATGGTGGGATGTGAAAGTGATGGTGTGATGTATCATACAAATAAGGGTGTAGAAACGGTTAGAAAAGGAAAATGATAGGGGCTACATACTTCATGACATTACCCCCCTCCTTATGACCATTGCCCTCAATAGTCAAGCTTTAGCTACTGAGGGGTGTTTCTTGTGAAATGCTTGGACGATCTTCGGCACACGGCTAAGGTTGGGTGCTGGTTCCCATGAGTTATGTCCTGCATCGTAGCCCTTCCACTTAACCAGGTATTCCAACCTCTTCCACTGAACCCAACTGTCCAAAATCTCCTCAACTTTGTACTCTGGCTCATCTTCATCCTCTAGATATACCGGCTCCAGTGGTGTTGGTATTTCTACATTGATAGTGTTACCTTTCCAGGGATAGAGTTTGTTGACATGAAAGACGGGGTGAATGCGGTCAAGGGAGATGGGGAGGTCAAGGCAGTAGTCCAGTGGTCCGATTTTCTCCAGGATGCAGTAAGGTCCGAGTTGTCGATCCCCTAACTTTTCACTGGATAGTTGGAGGTTGATGTCCTCTGCGCTGAGCCAAACAAAATTTCCGACTTTGAACTGGTGAGCCTTCCGTTTTCCTCGTTCATATCCTTCTTTCTGCTGCTTCTTCCCTAAGTGCAAGGCATCCTCTGCATCCTGTCGGGCTTCTCGGAGTATCTGTATGCAGTCATCTACCACCAGGATCCCACTGCGTTGTCCAACTGGGATGTTAAACAAGGGGAGATATCCATAGGTTAGCTCGAATGGGACATGCCAAGTGCAGAATGGGTTCGCGAGTTGATTACGAACTCCGCCATGGGGAGGTGTTCTGCCCAGTTGTCCTGCTGACAACCTACGTAGGGTTGAATGTACTTTTCTACTTCTTGGTTGGCGCGTTTGGTTTGACCATTGGACTGAGGACGGTACCTGGATGTAAGGTCTGATTTTATTCCCAGTCTAGCAAGTAGGGATCACATGAGTTTGGCTGCAAACTGAGGCCCACGGTCGGACTTGAAGTGGAGAGGGAGCCCATGAAGACGGAAGATTTCCCTATAGTAGATGTCGGCCACACCTTCCGCAGTGATGGAGCTAGTACATGGGAGGGCGTGAATTTGTTTCCCATAAAGATCCGTGCAGACTTGGACTGTGTCGTATCCTTGGGAGTTAGGCAATTGCATTATCAGGTCCACCCCTACCTCTTCCCATAGACCTGAAGGTACGTCCAATGGTTGAGTTACAGCTCGTGGGTGTTGTTGGATCTTTTTGCGTGCGCACGTCTTGCATCCCTCTACGTATTTTTCCACAAAGGAGCACAGTGTTGGCCACCAGAAGTGGGTGCTAACTAGATTGAGTGTTCCATGGAGCCCAGGGTGTCCAGCAGTGGGATGGTCATGACATTGACGTAGTACTTCCATGCACAGGTCATCGTCTGCTGGTACATATACTCATCCTCAGTAATAGATCAGACCATTGTCCTCCTCCCATTCAGCAATCCCATTGGCCAAGTGCTGTAGTCCATACTCTTTGACTGTTTTGAGACCTTCCAGTACCTGTGCTTCCTGCTGTGAGGCTTTCTGGATGTGATCCTCTAAGGGGTTCCGTAGAATAGAGGCTGCAATTTTGGTGAAATGGTTGGGCTTAAGGACCATCTGCTGCTGATTATCCTCATTGTCTAATATCTGGTGGGCTGCCATACAAGAGAGAGCATCAGCCTGAGTGTTTATTCTACCAGGGCAATGGATCATCTGGAAGTCAAACTGTGAAAGGTATAGAGCCCAGCGAGCTTGTCAGCAGGTGAGGTCTTGAGCTGTACGCCAAAACTCGAGGTTAGAATGATCAGCTGGGGTTGTCCCTCATCCTTTAACGCTTCCATGATGGCTAGCATTTCCCGGTCATAAATCTCGTAGTTTCGTTCTGCTGGTTGCATTGAAGCCGATCTAAAGGTGACAGGATGCCATTGGCCATCATCTTGTTTCTGCATGAGGGCACCACCAGTAGCAACGCCTGATGCATCTACCTTGATTCAGGTTGGTCTGTCCAGTGTCCATAGGG
>MU795412.1:0-23770 GCA_027886305.1 Lentinula aff. lateritia | reverse complement strand
GGAAAACATTTTATTCACTAAGGGGAAATCGGCGATTGCTCTTTTTATTTCCCTATATATTTCTCGGCCGGGAAAAGCGTTCCCGTCAGGTGTGAATGCTGCCGCGCCCATGTGCTTTGAGGTTTGGCCCGCAGACCGGGCCGAGCTCGAGGAGTGCCGCATTTGCTCCTGAATATATTTTATCATGCTTCGACCTCAACAATATTTTCTTCACAAAAAAGCAACTGGTACACTATGCTCTCTCTCAACCAAACCTCGTTAACAAGACGCACGATATCTTGGTCGTCGATGTCCGGAATCCGATCACGCGAGTTACCACTTTCTTCCGACTCTAGCAACGATGAGCAGACCGTGAACGAAGGTCTTCGAAACTGAGTTCAGGGTCAATATTTTTTGTGTCCATTTTGACGTGGTTTTGGAATACAAACTCATGATATCCTCACTACAGCTCCTACGCCAATCCCTCTCTGCACCACATACTGTCTCATGCTCTGAAGACGCCGAGCTCTCCTATGCAGTTCGAGCCCGTGTTTCTCACAGTCTTACCAAGACGATGTTCTGCAATATAAATCGCCTTCGTGATTTGAAACCAGAATCCTTGTCCTTCCATCACAAAGAAACTCGAAACCATTCACGGTCCCACGTCCTCTCCGTTGATGAGACGTAGAGCTGATCATCCAGCTACATGAGCTTTCTTGCAAATTTACACGCTATTTTAGGTGCGTCGGATAAGGGTGAGGATCGATGTATAGAAGAACTGGCGCGGCGTTTGAGCGGACAGACCGCGTCTATAGAGATTTCGATGCTCAAATACTTTGGTTCTACCTTTCTCAAACACCAGACCTTCCTTCGATTAGGCGACTCGAGATCACCTCAGTTGAAACGCATGTAACTTGGTGTATGCGCCGCAGCCGCAGAGTTCTGTGATCGTAGCGCTACCTCAGTCCTTTTTTTTGTGCTTTAGTTCCCGACCAGGCCGGGATCCTAGCGTGATTTACACTGTGAGTTTGCTTGTACTACGCTTGATGCGCTCTCTCCTCACACAAGATTAGACTCCGTCCATTTGTGATCGTCTGAAGCAACGGCAGAAGGCCGGATCACACGGAACACGTCGCTTCTCCGGACCCCACGGTACAAACAACGTGTTCGCAGCGCGGCTGCGCCACGGAGTCATTCTTGCAGTCCGCTTCTGCCTTTCTCTTTTATAGCCAGTCACTTTGGGGTGCAGGTGTCCAGCTGTGTTGACCTCAACCTCCTGATTATCCTTTCTACATTGAATGAATCTTTCCTCTGCCTCTGTTTCAAGTAAACTCTTTGAAGTAAACTCTTTGTAGGTGAGATCCGAATAACAAGTATCTCTTTTACCTAATTCTTATCTCTTCCAGTGATCATAAATACAACCCATACTCGAAAACGTCCCCTTGACCGTTTTCCATAATGCCCTCCACCTTGACTGCTTCTCCAGCCATTCAACCATCTAATTCGAGTCCGGTCCAAAAACCGACGTCTCTGCGCAACGCACATACATACCCTCCCACCAATCAATCGCCTTCTTCACATCCTTCACCTTCATCCCCTTTGGTCTCAGCCCCTCGAATGAACCGATCCTCCTCCTCACCATCCAAAACCACCAGACCCGCCGTAGTCAACGTGGCTTCGAATCTCATCGTCAAAATTCGTCAAGGCGCGCATGCCATGAGTCACATCCCGAGCCACCACCGTCGCACTTCGGATGCATCCAGTCACAGTTCGTCCAGCTCATCTGAAGAGGAGAAAGTCGGAGGCGAGGCGGCCCAGCGTATGGCTTCTCCCATAAAGAATATAACGCAGAGGAACTATTCAACGTGGCGGTGCTCTTCTGGTTCTCCGCGTACTTTGCAAACAACTCCAGATCACCAGACGGAGCCATTCACATACAAAGATACGTTCGTGTGCTCCGGAGGCGTCAATTTACCCCTTCTTTTGCGCATGACGAAGGTGAGCCTGGTAGAGGTCATCGAGAGCCGGGCGGGTATCGGTATGGGTTTTGGAAGTGGCAAAAAAGTTGTTCTGGATTCCGAAAAGTGAGTTTTTCTCAAACTATATTAAATATCGGTTCCTGACTATGGACCCACAGATGGACGTGTAGGATAAGTGGTCCACCTGTACAACCTGTATCCCCTCCTTCCACGCCAACGTCAGCAACGTCTACACCGATTTCCAAGCCAGCGTCGCCGTCTCTCTATCCCTCATATCCTTCGAAACGTCTCAATTTTGACACTGCTTCTGCCTCTACTAGCAAGACGAGCATAACACTGAGCCCGACTAAGACTCACAAGAACGTGAGGAAATTCACAGTTCACATCCACTACTATGCTAGCGCAACGATTGTTGCCTCTGCTGGTGGCTCCCCAATGATTGGCAAAAGCGAGTGCAATCAGCCCGTCGCTCTAGACCGGGCTAGGGAAGGAAGCATACAGGGTCTAATGACGATCTTGAGCAGGCGCGAGCCTAAATATTAGGATCCGCTAAGGTCTCAAGCTCCAAACACTAAACTTCCCTCTTTCTGAATTTCTTGACTACTGTTTCCCTGTTTGCGCCTGCACACTGATCATGCTACAATCTTACTTCACATCCCTCCTACATCTCTGTTAATTCTTACCTTTGCTCATAAAATGCATTCATGGACGTTGATAATCTTGCCCATTTCTGTATCATGTTCTTGTATTCACATTGTACCAACTACCACATTGTTATCAATATCCCAGCCAAGCTACACACTACTTCGCGCTATATGTACATACTGTACTTATGTACCAATATTTTCTTGCTTCAATCACAATACTGTACCTAGTCGTTCTACCAATGTTTCTCCAAAGGTTCATACCCACCTATTCTTCGTTTATTGGTGGTTTCTCCTCTGTAGAGTGAGAAGCCAAGCCAAGCCAAGCCAATCCTAGTGATAAGGTTCCTCGCTCGGAAACAAGCTTGGGTCACTCTGGCCTGAGGCGGCGTCCCCTAACGACGAATTATAACGCCGATGTAATATCTCAAGCATATACTTTGTGTGCCAAGTGAAGTGCAGTCACATACACTTGGTACCATGGTACTGCGAGGGTACTGTACATAGGATTTTCCCTCTCACAGTTTCTATCCGACTCCGTTTTTCTCTCATAAAGACCAAGTTTTCTTTGCTCGACTTGGATACCCTAGGATGCCCAGTAGGTAAGATCCCGATTACCCAATCTCCGTTCGTCTGCCAAGTGATTTATTGAAGTTTAGCTGGAACCTCGCCGCATATAGAGACTGTCGACCTCGGGAGGAGAGAAATTATGATGTTATCAAGTGGTCAAGTCAAGACTCAAAATTAGGAACACCAAGTTGAGTCCTGGTTGAGTCTGAGCTGAGTATAGACCCGCTATGAACCAAGATTCAAACCAAAATAGTCATCATATCCGCGCGTATATTAGTACGCCCAACCTATATGACAAGAGGTTGTTACACTTGATAAGCAGAGAAAGTAAAGGAAATAGAAATATCACACGACATAGTCCAAAACTGGTTCAAGGAACGTGCGTGCGCTTGGATGGCTGCAACAGTTGACAACTTCCTTCGTAAAGTGAGTCTGTAACGGCGCTTCCACTCTAACCCAACTACTTCTCGTCAAGACCGATCCAACCAGAGAGAGTATACATACTTGGAACGCTGAATGGTTTATGTTTGGAATTTAAATTGTATTCTAATTGCCTCCGAGATGATACGGCGTGTAAGAAACCGATCAGGTTCGCTATATTTTTCTGTCTTTTTTTCCTTTTCTTTCCTCCAAGGACTCCTCTCATTCGACAGCATTTTGCTTCTGCTTCAACAGCGGCCGAAGTAAATCGGAACTGCTTTTGGGCGTTACGACTGTCTAAGACTGTCCACGTTAATTGACTGCAAGAAACGAAGAGATGGTAGGTCTCCTTCATCAAAGCGACATGAAGCGATTATCCGCCACGTACGTATTCTCTGCATCATTTGCGGGCCCTGCTTGTCCATTTATCCCTTCTTTGTCACTCTATTTTCATGGCTGTCCCGATGTATTTAGAACTCTTCTCTTCGCGTCGTGGGTCAATATGGGCTTGTACGGCGCTGAGGTTGTGTTGTGCGCTTACTGCATGGGGTGGCGCTGCATGAACATAGATAAATCCATGAGCAGGCCAGCGAGTACCCAACTGTGTTTGAATGGTGATACAAGCTGGGCCAGGGAAGGCACTAGATCCAAGAGAATGGGATCAAAGTGGTTCGTAATTGGGGCGCTGGTAAATGATACGATATGTACGGTTGCGCTGTGTTTCGACACGTATCTTGTGAGTGTTGAACGTTGAACGTTCTTCATTCAATTTTCGCATTGTCAATTGATGATCGGGCGGCGCTTGGTATGGATTCAATCCAGATCATCCGACTCTCGAGTTCTTCGCAGTCAATGTCCTCAAACAATCGTCTTTGGCCCACAGCGATATGGATCCTAACAACTACTCTTGCTACAACGTTTGAGCAGATGTACTTTTTGCACCGTTATTGGACAATGTGGGTATATTATCTACCATTCCGTCATTAGCCCGTTCTCTCCCTGTTAACAAAAACCGATTACTTACAGATCGAAGAACTGGATCATTACATGCATGCTGGCCGTGCTGATATTGTCTAATGTCCGTTCTTACAATTTGAACACACTGTCGTTGTGGCTAACCCTAGGCCGTGTCCGTGGTTGGGCTACTGAATAGTTCGTGTTTATCTTGGTCATTGATGCTGCGTTCATTCCGACGGGAAACAACTCGGTGGTATTGCAAAAGCTGGACGCACCATTGTAAGTGCATTTTGCGCCACTTAGTGGGGCAGATGGTTATGAACTCATGTGCATACGTGGTAGTGTTTCGTCGTTTATCATCACCGTGACAGACATTTCATTAGCCATTGTCCTCGTGTGGAAACTGAAGTCTGTGAAGGCTAGTCAGTTATCTACTCGACGGTGGGTCTTATGTTAATTATCAGGAATAAGGGCTCAACGAAAGACACGACTTCTTCCCAAATCCAAGGTTGCTCCGAAAGATATGTATCTACGTCGTAGGCTATGGAAGTATCACAGCAATATCTTCAATATTGTTGTTGGTAATGTGGGCTGTAAATTTCAATGGTGAGCAAGTGTCCTCGAGCAATATACAAAAAATTCGCTCCTCTCCCTTCCCCACTCTTATCATTCTGATTCTGGGATATAGGATATATGTCGATCGTCTATTGCATGGGACGCATATACTCTCTGACCGTCCTGTGCAATTTTCTGTTTGTATCAGGATGGCGCGACGAGGCTGCTACCACTGACATTATCCTTGATTCAAATTTGACGGTGAAGGGAACTGAATTCAACAGTGTGTTAGGTGAGCTCTAAGTACTCCCCAAAGAATATTCGCTGTGATAAGCAGGGAGCTGAGCACTTATCTCTGAATTCCGTCAGAAGACCTCCCAAAGTTCAAGCTGACTTCCAGCAATGCCCCCACACCTGCAAACAGTTTCAATTTGCATTCGAAACGTCTTTCGAATTCTTCAACCCAGTTAACATCAATTCTTCGAAAGGACACGATGGCTCCATCGTTTTCAATGGATACCCTGTGATAATGACTGTTCTGCGTTCGAGACTTGAGAAGAATCCGAAGGCGTGGAGATGAGGATCATATACATAGTGTTGCTTCACAGTAAATTAACACAATTTATATATTTACAATTTACCGCTGACCGTCGCTCCTTACGTTTACTAGCGATAAAACAGCACACCGCTCTAATTTGTTTGTTGCCCGAAGCACATCCACAATACCTACTAACTAGTTACATACAGATTGTACGGGACTTTCTCACTGTTGTGAACGCGATGATCTTTCGCAAGGTATAAGGAAGAAGAAATATGATGGCATGCTAATGAGCAATGGCGATCATGAAATGCGATCCAAGACTCACCCCTTGAGATCAAAAAGACGGAGACGACTTCCCGATTTTAGCAAGTTAATCCCAGTCCCCTCGCCGTAGGAACGAATGTTGTGTTCGCCATGCGGCAAAGCTGACTCAGCAGGGTTCGTAGAACCAGTGGGACTACCCGAACTGGACCGGAAGTCATTGAAAAGTATGGTTTATTGCGGAGGTTTCCGAACAACTTGAGATGTTTTGCGAGGGCCGGGGACCCGGACAGGATTGGGTTTGCCAAGGACCCCCCAAAATACCATATGGACCTGGGTACCGATCCGGACAAATTTTCATGCTTTTTGGGCTCTTACCTGGGGCAAAATCCGGACATTTTTCGAGAAATTTCCGGGAAACTTTGATACCATGTATGGACAAAATGTATACATTTTTGACAGTCCTTGATCCCATGTCCGGACATGAGCGCCTCACATTTCTAGTCTGCACAAGGGTTATCCAGCCATCGGAGTTTCAGAAGAAATTTTTGTAAAAATAATGAATTTTCATACATTTTTCTTGCTCCGGCCCGGCTAGGACCTTGATACCATGTCCGGACAAGCCCCGAAAATTTTGGACATACCTGGGGCAAAATCCGGACAAAAATTCGACTTCTTGTCCGGACAAATTTAGCCAATTTTCAGAATTTTCGGTACCCAGGTTCATATACTACTTTGGGGGGTCCTGTTTGCCAGTGCCAGAAGGAGCGTCCCCGCCACGTGCGTCTAAGAATACACGGCAACTCTAGGAGAGTACTTATCAGATTGGTATTATCTGATACCATCGAGAACACTTGCCATCCAGGAGTCTGGTGATTGGCGAGTTTTTGTATGCTACGGAAACGGATCAGGACAATATGGTCGAATAAAGAGGAAGGAAATAGACCTCATAGCGAAATCCAAGTCCAGAAGGACCTTGAACAGGCAAAGCAAGAGCAAAAAAGCGGCTCCGACAACAAAGACGGCAGTAAACACAGAATGAGTGTAAACCATCGCAGTTTTTGGTGTGTGAGAAAGGCAGAGATATGATTATGGTTAAGGTTAATCATTATGGTTCCTAATTAGGAAAGAGCTGGGGGTACTTTTTTCGACTTACACCTCGATATATTTCAACAGCGCAGCTCAACTGACTACCTAAAAGACACTCGAAAACTTGACAATCAAAATTTCATTCAGCTGTATCTGTTACAACACCTGGACGAAAAGTTGTCGAAGACAACGCGATAGAAAGAACAAACATCACAGAGATGGCAAATACAAAGTACGTGCTCCGTTTTTTCTTTTTTCTTTCGATGTGGCTGACGACAATGAAGCTCCTCACAAGCATCCAACTGGAAATCAACACTCCACCAACCACCCCGCGACACACGGCCTCAGACGTCAGATGTATTAGGCACCTCACTCAACATCGACTTTGAAGACATGGGTTTACCTAGGGCTCTGCTCATGGGTATCTTCGAAGCCGGCTTCGAACGGCCTTCACCAATCCAAGAGGCTGCCATTCCTACCGCCCTCAGTGGCCGAGACATTCTTGCTCGTGCAAAGAATGGCACAGGAAAAACTGCTGCATTCATTATTCCTCTCTTATCCAAAATCAACGTAACGAAACCATACATCCAAGGCATTGTCCTCGTCCCAACTCGTGAACTTGCGCTGCAGATTGCTAGCGTGACGAAAATGCTTTCTAAGCATATGGGTGTCGAAGTCATGGTCACGACTGGCGGAACGACTCTGAAAGACGATATACTGCGATTACAACAGCCTGTGCATGTACTTGTTGGTACACCAGGCCGTATATTGGATTTGGCCGGCAAGGGTGTAGCGGACCTAGGGAAAGGCTGCAGGGTGTTTGTTATGGACGAAGCCGACAAGTTGTTGAGTCCAGAGTTCGGACCAGTAATGGAGAGTTTGCTGGGATATCTCCCAAAATCAAAGGAGGGACCAGAAGCCGAAGGATCGGGGAGGCAGGTCATGCTTTTTAGTGCTACCTTTCCGATGATTGTGAAGGACTTCAAGGCGAGCATGACTTGTTTGTGAGCCTTTCAATTTTGCTTACTTGTACACAGGACAAACACATGCAAAACCCGTACGAAATCAACCTCATGGATGAGCTTACTCTGAAAGGTGTCACTCAATACTACGCCTACGTCGAAGAAAGACAAAAGGTTCATTGTTTGAATACACTCTTCAGCAAGGTTAGTGGGATAATCCATCGTTTTGTTTCTTCTTCTCAATCCAACCACCTCCCGTCCGATTCACAGCTTCAAATTAACCAATCCATTATCTTCTGCAACTCCACAAACCGCGTCGAACTACTTGCGAAAAAGATTACAGAGTTAGGATACTCGTGTTTCTACAGTCACGCAAAGGTGCGTCCTACAAAACCCATTCCATTTGTATCATGATCTGTCCACTCACGATGTCGAATAGATGCTCCAATCTCACCGTAACCGTGTCTTTCACGATTTTCGTTCAGGCACTTGCAGAAATCTCGTCTGCAGTGATCTTTTGACTAGGGGTATCGACATTCAGGTGAGCAGCGTTCTACGTTATTTTCGAGTTCGGCGGATGGCTCGGGGTGGCGCATCAAAACAATGTTGGGGATGAGTTAAGAAAAGGCCCGCTTAGTTGGTAGACAACAGCGTACGGATTTGCGTTCACGGCGTCAACGGGTCTTTGAAACGTTCAAACGATGCTAACAATTTTCTTGGTGTTTGCATAATTGTCTATTCCCCGTCACCTCCATGCATCTCGACGACAACTCCTGGCTGACTGGGTCGGACGACAACCAAATTATCTAATCAGGCTGTGAACGTCGTCATCAATTTCGATTTTCCGAAAAACTCAGAGACGTATTTACATAGGATCGGTGAGTTGCCGTTTTCCTTTGTTTGACTTTCTCTTTATTGACGATTTTAAATATTTTTTACCGTCTTCTTCACCTCTTCTCCGTATCATAGGTCGTTCCGGACGTTTTGGCCACCTCGGACTCGCCATCAACCTCGTCACATACGAAGACCGTTTCAACCTCGACCGCATCGAACGCGAGCTCGGCACAGAGATCGGGCCTATCCCCAGAGAAGTTGATAGGGGGCTATATGTTTCTCCCAGTAGCACCGAGGAGGAGGTGTGTTTCACTTCCTTGCTCACCAATTAATGTAATTTTCCTAATCTCAATCTTTCGTTGTGTAGCAAGCGATCCAAGTACAGCGGGAGAGAGAGCAGAAGGAAGCTGCTCTAAGGCAGCAACAAGGGCAACAACAACAACAACAGGTATGTGTTGTAGTCTTTCGTTACTCAAATCACATTATTCCACCCAACCTCTCACTTTTCTGATATCTCCCTCTAGTCACAACCACGCGACCAACGAGAGCAACTCCAACAACTCCAGCAACCAGCTGTTCTTCGAGAGCAGTCGCAGAGAGCATTGCAATTGCAACAACAGCAAATGATGGCCTTGAATGGGGGAAGGAGATGAATTAGACCATAACTGTCACCATCCAACATCACCAACCCAAGTATCCTACCTTGCGTCTTTTCCCGCAAGCCTTATACCGCCATTCACCGCCCTTTTAATCGAATCATCATCTCTACTTTCCCTCTCTCCAACTCTCTCTCTTTTGGCTGACTTCGCGGGTCTCCTACACCGCTCCCGCCGTTTACTTGCTTATCTACATATTTGTCTCCTTTTCTCAACGCGCGCATTATAAAGCTCTACTGTATCGTATCGTCTCGTATCACACCGTTACTCGTCGTTACTTACTCGTTATGTTATCACCGACGTTACAATTCTTACTCAATCCAGCCAGATCCGACCAACCAATCATCCTCACTCATCCATCGCGGCTAATGCCAACTCTTTTTCCCTCACTCTCTCACTCCAATCATCTCTAAATCCTGTATCCTCCCTCTACAACTCTCCTATCCTCTTCTTCCTCTCCTCTTCTTCCGTCTCTCATCCCCGATGCCTTCGCCTCCAAGCCGTTCTTGATAACTCAAGGAATTCTGTCTTCCTCGCCATCATCTCTTCCATCATACGATTCTATACGTTATCGTACATCTCCCACAATCTTCCTCCGATACTTCTCCGATATTCTCCAGCGTAAAGTCGACGTTTACCTATCAACAACTCCTTCCTTTATTTCACCCTTCGATTACATCCTTTCCTCCTCCTTACCCTAGTCCTTTACCTCCCTCTTACCTCCTTCATATCTCCCGTTACCTCTGAACTCCCTACCCACCTCCCACCAATGTGATCGATTCAGCCACTATTCAGTTACCAGTTGACATCTGACTACAGCTGACTACGTGAGCACTAAAATTGCAGTAGGCCGCAGACTGCAGTGTTGCAGTCTCAGGATGACGAAAGTTTGCATTGATTTGCATTAACAGACAAAATATATACACTGAACCAGTACATGGAAATAGAAACCTAGTAACTGCCTCCAGAGATCTCCAAAACGTCCAATGTGTCAATTAAGTATGAAAGCACTTGAAACGAACAGGACATACCTTTGCACCACCCAGGACAATATCTGAAGATTCACCCCCGCTCGCAACAAGCTCAGCCCAATTCCAGGTCCCGGAGCAGTGGCCACAGTCGACGCCTAGACCGAGTTTCAAGTAAAGCACGTTCACAGAAGTTCATAGAAGCTCGAGAGCACGTACCAACACGCGGATAGTTACCGCTCACAGTGATTTTGGTCTGACTGCCCGTGAAATTGATGTCACTGTACGATGCACATATATCATATGTTCAGTCACACAGATACAAGGAGAGACTCACGAGATGGTGCTTCCAGTTCCGGGAGTTCCGACTATCATGGGAATCCGTATCAGTGACGCTGGACTCTGTATAGCGTATATAAGTAGTAGACATATACGCACAGTCTGCTGAGTAACTTTGAGTGACAAGGAAACCATATTTATCATTCGTGGATATGGTGTTCCCAGAGTATGTGACGTCTGAGACCGAGGCAGATGTAGCATCGCTATCCACTTTAATTCTCATCCCATACCTGATAGTAAATCATTGTCCAGAGCACTTGCAGTAGAAATCAAATATCTACTCACATGCTCTCCTCGACCTGATTGCCGGAGATTGTAACTCCAGAGACGGTCTTTCCAGTCGCGATAGATCCAATGGAGATACCGTGTCCTCCTGAACAGAAGTTATTCTCAAAAACAATGTTGCTGCCAGAATTAATGGCGATGCTGTAACACAGCTAATCAATGAACCAGTTCAAGATGTTTACATATCAGCCTACCAGTCATCTTGATTGTAAACTTTGCACCCGCTGATAGTAAGCTAGAAAAAGAGTGAGCGTTTCTGCAATAGGCATACAGCTTAGAACTCTGACATCGCTAGCTGAGACATCGAAACCATCCGTGTTCTTCCCTAACGATGTGCCGTCCAGATTGTCGACGAGGACGTTTGTGAAACTCGAAGTCGAAGTCGTACCTGTATACCATCAAGGACTTTTACGGAGCTGGGACACAACGTTTGAACTTACCGACAGAGATAGCGTGTGCTGGTGAATTCTTGATGATAAAGTCGGTGAACGATCCATAACCCTCAAATCTGTGTCATCGAATTGTTATTGATTTTTTGGGAAAACGAGAGAAACATACTTGATGAAAGGATGCGGCTTAGTGACCCCACCGCTAGTACCCTCTCCATCCCAGTATACTGCAAGATATTCAGGTTAACACTAGCACCAACTATTAAGAAACACGAACAGTCCCCATTTCCTTTGAAACTGAAGCCATTTCCATTAAAGTTAGCGTTCTGTGAGTAGAGGGTAGAGTTAGTTTATACATGAACATAGCTACACTGATAGCTTACGGAAGTATCAAATGTCCATAGAGGACCAGAAGCGGTAGTCTTGGAGAATGTTACGGAGCCCGTCATCGAAATCGACTATGGCATGGAAAGACATATTTTAGTTCCCAGAAGCCAAAGCTGAAAACATCGAAAATTACCGCGCCAGATGCAGCCTAAGCACGTAATTACGATAAATCGTGGGTGCACTCAGAGAAATATAGCTGTACCTTTATAGTGACTGTTTCTGTATTTTCGATCAGCTATCAAACAAGTAGTTGTCGGATGAACAACACCTACCGCCGGAGGGAACACTGAAAGCAGTGATAACGACGCTAGTACAGTCGGAAAGATCTGCTGCCGATGCAACGCTATTGACTGTACAAGTCGCGCGTTTTGCTTGTGTAGTTTGAGTTGGGGAAGCCAAACCAACGGTCAGCACGCAGGCGAGAGCTGTAAAAGCGACGAGAGACTGCATGTCGATGCGGGGGTTTCTAGAGAACACTGAAGGAATACACGGTCTCCGTAGACGCTTTTAAGCCATGAACGAGTATCCCTTCTACGGCCCGCAAGAAGACCTCACACTGGACTTGGGGACGGACCGCAAGATTGAGCCAGAGCGAGGTCGGAGCAGGCATGCAGCCTGAAGAGCATTGAAATATCAGAAATGAGCAGCAAGCCAGCAGGAGAGCTCCCGAAAATTATCCAAACGAAAAGGAGGGTCAGGCAGGTGTTATTGCAGGTTCATCAAATACATGCGAGAGGCAGGTCCATCCAGGTCCATCCAGAGTAAAATCAGCGCCAAGACGGCCCAAGAGCCCGCCAAGGACAGGGAGCTGTTCAAATTCTTTATTGGATTCTGCGCGTACAAGGTCACAAGTGTCCCAAACCAGCCCAAAACAGATATCTTGGAAAGTGAGGAATACTTGGCACGTAGGGCTGTCCAAGGGATTCTTACCGTGATTTGTGCGATGAAAATGAGGGGAAATTTCGCTTCCAGGTTGCCTGCATGTGCAACTCTTCTAGCTATCTGCAACTGTCTGCAATTAGTTAAATATTACAGACGCGACAGAGGCCTATATAAGCGACATCCAAATAGAGTGGACGGAGCATCCCTCAGATTCTAGCGTAAACAACAGCAAAATTTGGAGCGTACCGTGACAGACCGTCCCCAGTGATTCCAGTTTCCGGGTCAGAAGATTTCCGACAACTGTGAAGCGAGGCATGGCAAACTACATCGCTTGAACATGAGCTTTGATGATTTCCATAAGTCGTTGTGGAAACGAAGTGACGAAGCACATTCTAGCGCATTGAGCGTGTCTGGTAAACGTTATGATTGAGTGGGAATGGGACAAGGCTATAGTATACACAATTGCTTATGATCACAAACAAGTGGAAGGTAAAATTTACAAGTGGAAATCGCAATACAGCATGATAGCGAAAGGCAGGCTTACAAAACCAGAAACCACAGATATACAGATTGTGCCATTTAGTATGTCGCATTCAGTCGCATATTTATATATTCGCCAGCCTTGATCGGCTCATATTTCTTCGGTTTGTCAGGACCAGAGCACCCCGGAAGACATTCGATAGTCTTCTCCTTGTCAGCGCCCATGAACTGCAGGGTCTCCGATCAGCAGTCAGATTATGACAAGACACAAAACGCACATACATAAGCCATCGAGAATCTTTCCTTCGTTGTACCATCATCACCTTGACCATTCCTCCTCGGCGGCGCACGAACTCGATGGAGGGTCGATTTCAGGGTGTCATTTGACCACCGCATCAGAAAATCTCCGATATTGAACAACACAGTCCCAGGTACTGGCGGGACATGCATGAAGACACCAGGCTGCGACGGAGTTTCGACTTCCAAACCACCGCAATCATCCTGGAATAACAGCGTTCCGGTTCCGAAATCCGTGTGTGCTCCGATCCTTCCTCTCTCACCACTCTCGAAGACGCTGGTAAGAGCGCCAGGATAATGCAATAGCCTGAGTTGGTTCTCATTTGCTTCGTGATAGCCAAGGAAGAAGTCTTTTGGAAGGTCGAGGCCAAGGGCGAGGGCAGGAAGGAGGATGGAGAGCTGGAATTCGCGGCAAGTGTTGTAGAAATTTGTCGCATAGGTTTGAAAACCTGGAAGGTCTTCGTCCGGAATCCAATTATTAGGGAGTGTTCGAGAATCCTCACTGCCCAAGTCGAACGATTCCTTGAAATCCGGGAATTTGCCGGTACGAATGGCTCGAAGTTCATCAGGGTCAAAGATTAGTTGCGAAACTTGTTCACGGCCAATCTAAGTCACTGTTAAGTGAGCAACTCGAAACAGAAAGAACTTGTGAGCACATACACCGCTATATCCACGATGCTTCCATCCCTCTAATGGATGTGGCGCCTTGAGTTTGGTTTCTATTGGCAACGCGAACAGTTTTGCCGACTTATGGTGCCATAAGAACGCTGCAATCTCATTGCATCTGACATCTTACCCAGTCAAACATTCCATCAATTTGACCTTGAGGGATTCCAGTGTTTATAAGGTATGCAAAACCTACGTCCCGACAAGCTTCAAAGAGCTTTTTTCCAATATCAAGGGCGCTCTGTAGTGATCTTAGCACTGAAATTATGGACAATTCTGGTTCATACCTTTGAAGTACCATCTCCAAAGTCTACAAAATTGACGGTGGGCAGTGATTCTCTGTTGATAGCCATCTGGTCGGTTACGCCGGTCCGGTAAGCAGGGCGTATTTTTTCTCGGGACGCAGCTGGACCCAGTCCGTTTTCTGTGTTCAGTCGACATTTCTTGAAGACTTTGTCATTGGTTTCAATTCCACTTCACAACAAATATGTGCTGTTTACTCTCCAAAGGCTGCGCGCAGTCTCGCACAGTCCGTCAAAACCTACCAGACTACTCGTGGTGCTCAATGGAAACGGAACGGGTGCAAGTGACCAAGCAGAACCAAGCAGGTCCCCGCAGTCCTAACATGGAAGACAACACTGGAGGAGATCTTTGTCTTGCTGAGTCCATTACTGACATTGCACGATGTGGCTGTTTCCTGCTGTTCTCTTGTAAAAGCTTGTAAAAGCCGATATAAGCAAGGTATAATACATTGGTTGCACCTGATAGCACTGGCATTGCATGATGCTATCCAATGCTATTTCGTGGGATCCAGTCTCGCGTATCTGGTTGAGGTATAAAGAAGGTGATTGATCCTTCGAACAGATCCCCAACTTGCTGGTCGAGTTCAAATAACAACCATTACCCCCGAACCTCGATATTTTCAATATTCTCTGAACCTCGCACTTCAAAATTTCTTTTACTATTCTTTATACGTAGTTCGTCGAACTATTCGCTTACGTATCGGAAATACGATCTATCCCAATCGAAATTTCTCCCTTTCGAGCCACCCACCCTCATCCCGCCACCTGCTCATGAACCTCGGGCTGAATCACTAGAAAAGTGGATGGAGGGGATCCGAACCTATGGTGCACGCTCCTGGTTCCCCACATCATCGATGTACTGCAAAGAGAACACAGCATGTGACGAGCTGGTGCCACCTCGGAACCCCGCCTACCGCCTCGACCTTGGGGCTCAGCCTTCTATTCCTCTCTCAGATCTTTTTGTAACAACCTTACGCCCTGCTCCTTGAAACCTCGCTCTGCTTTCCCACCTTCTCTCTGAACACCGGCCCAGACGCCCTCAACTTAGCGCTCACGAAAATCCGCTACTTTGCTCAGCAAGGCACCGCCGGAAGCAGAGTCATCGGAGCAAGTGGCTAGTCCAGCTGTCTGGGCTTCGGGTTGTAGAGTGGGATACACAGTGCGTGTGCCACCTTCACCTCCCTGACATACCGCACTTTAGGGAAGCATGTCTTATAAGAACTCCGAGCGGTCATCGAGTAATGCTTTTACTGCCCCGGCCCAGATCCCCTGAGTGGCTTGCGAACATGGCTGCCGTGGATAGCAGGCTTGAGTTGCTTTCCAAGCACGCAGTAGTTGACGCTTGCCATCGGAACCACCGCCGTGGCAAGTATTCTACGCTTCCAGCAGGGTGTGGCTTCGGGGGTGGTCGAACCTCACCTTGGCAATCACGCTAATACGGCACAAAATGAGCCTCTGATCGATGCAGTCCTTTCAGATACCGCTGTTCAGCGAGTTGCACGAGTTATTGATGCTGAGCTTTTTACTCTATGCGGCTGGCTGTTACTCACCTCGCATGATTTGGATACACTCTTCAGCAAGGTTAGTGGAATGATTCGACGTTTTGTTTCTTCTCAATCCAAACCCCTCCCGTCCAATTCGCAGCTTCAAGACAAGCAATCCATCATCTTCTGCAACTTCACAAACTGCTTCGAACTACTTGCGAAAAAGATTACAGAGTTAGGATACTCGTGTTTCTACCGTCACGCAAAGGTGCGTTCTACATCACCCATCCCCTTTGTATCTGTCCACTCACGACGTCGAATAGATGCCCCAATCTCACCGCAGCCGTGTCTTTCACGATATTCGTTCAGGCACTCATCAACTTCGATTTTCACAAAACTCAGAGACGTATTTACATAGGATCGGTGAGTTACCGTTTTCCTTTGTCCGACTTTCTTTTCATTGACGAATTTGTGAATCTCTTTCCCGTCTTCTTCACCTATTCTCCGTATCACAGCTGTTACTCGTCGTTACTCACCCGTTATCACCGACGTTACAATTCTTACTAACCAATTATCCTCATCTCTCACTCCATTCACCTCTAAATCCTGTATCTCATAGATCCCTCTATTACTCTCTCTCCCTCCTCTCCTCCTCTTCCGTCTCTTACCCCCAATACCTTCGACTCCAAGCCATTCTTGACAAATCGAGGAATTCTGTCTTCATCGTCTCTTCCATCATACGATTCCATACGTTATCGTACATTTCCCACAATCTTCCTCCGATACACTACCGATCCTTCTCCCGATACTCTCCAGCGTAAACTCAATGTTTACATATCCTCAACCCCTCCCTTTATTTCACACTTCGATTACATCCTTTTCTTCCCTCCTCCTTGCCCCAGTCCTTTACCTCCCTCTTACCTCCTTCATATCTCCTGTTCCCTTTGAACTACCCACAACCTCCCACCAATGTCATTGATTCAGCCACTGTTCAATTACCAATTGACATCTGACTAAAGCTGACTATGTGAACACTGAAATTGCAGTAGGCTGCAGGCTGCAGATCTTATCACAAATGCTCTCAGGCTTACATTGGTTTGCATTGAGACAATATAGATAAACTAGACCAGTACATAGAAATACAAACCTAGTTACTGCCTCCAGAGATCTGCAAAATGTCCAATGAGTCAACTAAGTAGGAAAGCACTTGAAAGGAACATGACATACCTTTGCACCACCCAGGACAATATCAGAACATTCACCCCCGCTCCTTGCAAGGTCTATTCTACCCCGGAATTCGGACGCTTTTGATGTGCAGGCACACTTTGAACCAAGAGGCGAGTGAGATTCAGATCGCGGGTACTCATGTTGCCACGAGAAAGGCCCAAGGCCTAGAACGTTATGACGACACCAGCCATTCTCATTGGCTTTTTGTCGCACAAACTCTGCCAATTTCGTTCAGTCATTGATTTTTGAATACTCATAAACTGTTTGTACAAACCTAGCAGAACCGATGTAGGAAGATGTCATCAAATTGAAGGATTTGTAGAAATTTGCTCTTGTAGTTAACGGGCCTCTACGGGCCTTTCCATTCAATTGGGGGGGGTGCGGTAGGCGGGAACTGTGAGGTTCAAAATATTCTGATATATTCTGGTATTCTATCTATCTATTGGATGATATAATATCTGATGTGTTAGTCTAAACACACTGCCACAATAATCTTAAATCATTGCCAGGGTATTTCATTGTTTCTTAATGCAGCAGCTTTGTGAGAGGGTGTTAACATTAAGAATAGTAGTTTACATCAATCAAACAGTAGAATTCCAGTACATTGAACTTGTAAAAGTAATAAGCACCAAAATCATTACTTGTGATGCTACTACTGCTACTGTTCATCCCGAATGGGATCAAAGTGCCTCTTTCCATGAGGTTTGCAGACAACCTCTTCATCATCCTCATTACTGTCACTTTCACCATTGTCCTCAGGCTCAGAATCAGCTGCATCATAATCCACATCCAATCCCATTGCATTGCAAACAGGGCCACAGGTATGATCATGGACAAATGACTGAATTCCATCCTTACCAAAGTCTCCGCATCCTGAGGTTCTGCAAGGAAACAAATGAGCAGCAGCTAATCCCTGACTAGCCATAACTTACCCTTCCAATGTATGGGTCATAGGATCAAATAGAACAAGGATATTCTTGCCATCTGTTGAGACTTTTGTACCTATAAATGCTAAATCATTCACTGGCACACTATATTTCTTGAGAGTAGGGCCTACCTTGCAAATCTGCAACAACAAGTTGGCCCAATGTGGAGAGATAGACATAGTGTGAAAATGCATGAACTGTTTCAAGATTGATGCCCCCACAAACACTGCGTGAATGAGAAAGTGTGCCCGTGTACTTGTGGCAAATGCTGCTTCTCTTGTGTTCCACCAACCAAACCATTCTATCATCATTATCACCAATACAAGCTTCAATGCTGGATGCCTGGCTAGGAAAGCAATCCGTCTCCTCAAGAACAAAGCATTTGGCAAAAACAATATCTGAAAGGTGAGTTTGATTAGCAAGAATGCAATGAGTTGAATATCTCTCCCACTATAATCCAAAGCATCTACACCTTGTTTCCTTCCATGTTGATAAAAGTCATCCAAGAACTTTCCACATTTGACAAGTCTTGCAGCATCATAATAAATGAAATTCTTGTTCATTGTGACTTTCTCAGCACAGTCAAGTGAGGAACCTGAGGAGCCAGAGATTGAACTGTTCTCGCCCGATTTGGATGAAAATTTCTCATATCGCTTGGCCACAAAGTCTTGATTCCCAATACAAAGCTAAGCAAGATCTAGATGTCAGTTTTCAGGTAGTATTAGTAAACAAACAACTATGCCTACCCCAAACACAGCCTTCATTCCTCCATGTGCAAATGGCTTGTCATCTAGACGGCCAGTGATTACTTTTGTTCTATTGGAAATGAACTTGGGCTGAAAGTAAAGGTCGATGTCAATATCGATGCGGTTGAACTGTATATCTGATGGTTTATAAATAATGATTTTGTTGGAAGCACTTTCCGGAGCCTTATATGTTGATGTGAGGCCTTCTGGAAAGCCTTGAATATTTGAGCAGGTAATTAGAAATGCATATATGGATTATCTTCAATATTGATTTGACATACGTGAATTGCTCTGCAAAATCTTTGAAGGTCTCCCAAAGTTGGCATCCAAAGCTCCTGCAACTTTGGAAAGTGTGCGTTTTCGAAGGGAGGCAGGTCCCGGGCCCTGGGTACTCATTTTTCCCCATGTCATACTACGAGATGAAACTGATAGTGTATTTGTCGCAGTATTTTCGAGACGTTCCTCGTACTATATAATGAAGAAGCTTCACAGCTGATTTAAGGGCAGCAGATTATAGTAGAACTCACACAATCATAATCCACTGTGAATTCAAGATATAGTTTTCTCTCTTTGGCATTTTTGGATGGTTTTTCGGTGCTAGGCAAATGTGTGATATATTCATTGAGCTTCTGTGGTGTGTTTGAGTGCTGATGATAAAACTCATCAAGCGTTAGATGCTCAGTTCCTGGGAGTGGAATGCGACTTCTGTAGAAACGGAGTGAAGTTTCACTCCTGTAAAGAAAATAATAGTTGGTTCAATTATTGGCCAAGTTTCTCTGAATAAAGTACTCACAGTTGAATTGGTGGCTGAGATTTCTTTGCCGTTACTTGAACATTCAATATATCCAATAGTTGAGACTGAATCTCTGAGAAAGTGTAAATTGCAAGTCAACAGAGCTTGTTTATGACAAACCTTCCATATACTCAGTACCACTGTAATGTAGCACTGAATTCCCATGATTTTTGCTGAACTTATCAGGCTTTCCAAGGAAATTTGGCTGGCATATAATAAAGACTGTGACCAGGTTATACTATAGTAGATAATGCCAACTTACACGCCAATATATTGAGTAGCTATAGCTCAGGGTGCTATGTCGTATTAATGTCTCCTGCTGTTGAATTTGAGCAGTCGAAATGTGATTTTGAAAGGTTCCAGGGGGAATACCACCCAAGCCCAGTCGTTTCTTAGTCTTTCTGCAAGTTCAATGTGGGTGGAAGGTATGTTGGAAGTATCTATATAATATTTAGAGTTAGTAATGGAAATTGGCCTCGAATATATGTAGAATAGCTGGTCCAGTGTGCGGTTGAACATCAGGTATATCTCCATTCAAGCACTTATAACATGCAGAAGTACCACAAGACTGTAGATTGGGGTCACGGCAGGGAGGCATACCATGACGGTGTATAACTCCACAGGCACGACACTGTGGATAGCCCTAATGCTTTCATAGTCAACATTACTATAAAGAGAGCTTTATCAAAAGTTGACATACACTGATATTGGTATATTCCTTTGAGGATCTGTCATAAAGCTTGAGCTGTTGACACTTAGGGCAGTCCCCAGCTCCCTGGCGAAGTGGAAAGGTTTGGAGACAGCCTGAACAGGCCTCAGGACTCATGTTAACAAGAACGAAGGATATGGAATTTTCAAAGAAATGCTGCTTTTTATATCATTGCCTATAGAACCCTGCACTTTGAACCGACAGGCCCCTTAGTATAAACTAACGTTATTGAAGATATGCATATGTTGACCATTGAAGTTGTCGAAGCAATCGGCTGTTATGCTTAGACTAATGGTAAATTGCAAAAAATGCTCTCTATGACTTTGAGCATTATCACATATTGCATAGATGAAATTGCAGTATGAATTATGTCTCCAATTTCCAAGAAAAATACCTGCTCCATAAATTATTATCAGCACCACTTGCAGCGTAGGAGCAAGTTGGAGTATGAATTATATCTCCAATTTCCAAGAGAAATACCTGCTCCATAAATTATTATCAGCACCACTTGCAGCATAAGAGCAAGTTGGAGTATGAATTATGTCTCCAATTTCCAAGAGAAATACCTGCTCCATAAATTATTATCAACACCACTTACAGTGTAAGAGCACTTTACTTCAATTTATTGCATAGTTGATGTCACTCACTAGAATCGTTTGCTGCTAGACCAGTTATCCAGCATATATATACCAGTTCCTATTTCGTTGTCGATTTGGATGCACACACTTCATTATCATGCCTAATCCTTCAGGCAAGAATGGTCACAACAATGGGACAAGTATGTCATTTATACCAATACATTCATTGCCAAATTTCTGACTATTTGCAGAACCCACAGATGATGTGTTAAAAGCTCATCTCCTCAAGTATCGAGAGCAAGCTCAGTCACAGGAGCAAAAGTGTCGATCATTAACTGTTGACCTTGGTTATTCAATATGGTGAGTGAGACAATCAACTTTGTTGATATTTAATATATTGACTCACATCACTGATTATTACTATTGCAACACAGGCCTTGGAAGTTGAACAAGGAAGAGAATCGACTTGGGATTGGGAGCAAACGTAGATTCAAACCCGCAGAAGAAGTGGTTAAACAAGCTATTATCACAGAAGTTGAGGGCGACCTTGGTCGGAGAAATGGGCCAGATTATATTCAAGATAACCTTCGACACAAATATAACTTACATGTTGGACGGTGAGTTGATCTAATCCTGAACTGTAATATAGTGATGAGCAATCTTACTCCTCAGTGATTTGGTAACGAAAACTATGAAGGTTTACTTTCCCAAAGATTTTGTCAAGCGCTTTCCTGGCCGGAGACTTATACGTCAAAATAGGACTCAGCTTCAGTCAATAGGACCTTACCGTGAACTCCACTCTGATCATGAGAAACTAACTGCATTTGCAGTCAAAATGGGAGAGCTTGGTATTTCCATTTATGGGTATAAGGACAGATGGTCAGATAATCTTCTTTACCTTGTTTGTGTTCCGGAAAGCCGCTCTGCTGCTGCAGGTGGTCATATTTTCTTGGACTTTGTTACAGAAGTTGGATGTGCATCATTTATTCTAGATTTGATTGTGTAGCACAGAGTCCTGATTCAACTTTAAGGTATTCCTATTCAGCTTACTACTGACAAAGGTCCAGAAATTGGCTTCCAGCATGCTTTCATGGCAGCACTACAGTGAGTATCAGTACTTGTTTTGAAGCCTTTGCTCACTTTCAAACTTTCAATAAGTGAGGCTTATGCTCCAGACCTTGATGCGACAGTATATCCCCCACATGTAATATTGAAAAGCACCAATAATACACCTATAGAAGGGATCTGGAGACGATTCAGTGAGAAGGTTGGGGCCAATCTCAAAGAGATTATTCTCCGTGGAAAGGTGGAATATATCTTTGATTCAACTCGCCATGAGCATACATATGTACCTGAATCATTCTTATGTTATTGTGTGCACAAGCTCACAAACTGTTAGATTACTCTTTTATTGGATCTTCATCCCTCTTGTTCAAGATGAGCTGGCTAACTTCCAGCGATGGTGGAATAACCATCGCGTCCGTACACAAGAGAATAAAATGATGCCTTCAGGGCACGTTCCTTCTTTTGCCCTCGAATATCCATCTACATTGAATGGGGTAGACTGTCGTATAGAGGTTCCAAAAGAAGCCATTGCATGGCTTTGGCAATTTTTGGAGGAAGAGACAAATAAATCCAGAGAAGAGTTCTTCCGCTGGTATCCTGATGACTTTGCCAATGCTGCTTCCTCAACTTGGGAAGCTATCACTGCATGCAATAACTAATAAGTTTGCGCAGCTTAGCTAAAACTTATAAGATACTGTCGAAAAATGACAGCCCGATAAGATTGCGGACTTATGAAAGGACTTATCGAAGACAAATGTGACAACCCTGTCACATAGGTTTTACATAATGAAGAATAACAAATGCGGAACTTATGGGATATAAATGGAATTTTTGGAAACTATAAGTATTAAATAAGGTCACATACTTCTGGAACAATAGTACAAGACTTATAGGAAAATTTATCTGATGAAGTACTAAATAAGTATTTGATAGGTAGGGTTTTATATTCGAAATTTGCACAATACTGATGGAGTACAGAAGAGAAACTTATAGAATACATATTGGGAACTTATGCGACAGGGTAACAAATAAGGCTCGCAAAATAAAATGAAACAGTCAAAAACTTATAGAATAATTATATGACAGGAGGATGATGAAAGCATCACATGTTTGAGAATGTCTGAAGGGGTGCGAAGCATGCTCAGATGTGTCGAAGGTCAGTCTGGATGTGTGAAGCATGTCGGGAGGGTGCGAAGCATGCTCAAGTGTGTCGAAGGTGAGTCTGGATGTGTGAAGCATGTCGGAAGGATGCGAAGTATGCTCAAGTGTGTCGAAGGTCAGTCTGGATGTGTGAAGCATGTCGGAAGGGTGCGAAGTATGCTCAAATGTGTCGAAGGTCAACATGTGATGCTTTCATCATTCTCCTGTCATATAATTATTCTATAAGTTTTTGACTGTTTCATTTTATTTTGCGAACCTTATTTGTTACCCTGTCACATAAGTTCCCAATATGTATTTTATAAGTTTCTCTTCTATACTCCATCAGTATTGTGCAAATTTCGAATATAAAACCCTACCTATCAAATACTTATTTAGTACTTCATCAGATAAATTTTCCTATAAGTCTTGTACTATTGTTCCAGAAGTATGTGACCTTATTTAATACTTATCGTTTCCAAAAATTCCATTTATATCCCATAAGTTCCGCATTTGTTATTCTTTATTATGTAAAACCTATGTGACAGAGTTGTCACATTCATCTTTGATAAGTCCTTTCATAAGTCCGCAATCTTATTGGGCTGTCATTTTTCGACAGTATCTTATAAGTTTTAGCTAAGCTGCGCAAACTTATTAGTCATT
>MU795411.1:0-23785 GCA_027886305.1 Lentinula aff. lateritia | reverse complement strand
GAGATCAAGAGTATAGAAGAGAGAGACCAGTAGCAGCCAAGTCGGAGCAGCGGTATCGCCGGTGACGAGGAGCGAGCCAGAGAACTTATAAGTCCAAAGGCTATAGAGAGTGCTTCAAGGTAATGAGCCTGAAGACTTAAGAGGTGGACTGAGATAGAAAGGAAATCTAAGTTGGTCTAAGTTGATAATTAAACTGAGGAACTACAGTAGTGTACAGGCAGTATTTATATCTACAGAACGGCGCATCGGTGCAGAACACCAGACTAACTACTAGGAGCTATACGTGTAGTACCTGCAGGGTAAAGTAAAAGACAATAAGGAGAGACTAGAACGAAAGGGTATGTGTAGCGAGAAAGAACAATAAGAGTGAGATTACAATAAAGGGTAAATCTTCGGAATACCGAGCGGCGGCATGGAGGCCCGAGGCATGGACTTGACAGGATCAGTAATCGATAAAGGGGGTCAGGTGGATCAGTAATCGATGAGGGTTCGACAATGGTGGGATGTGAGAGTGATGGAGTGATGTATTGTACAAATAAGGGCGTAGAGACGGTGAGAAAAGGAAAATGATAGGGGCTACGTACTTCTGACATTGTGGAGCAAGTGGGGAGCTTAAGGAAGGTGTAGAGGAGGTTGACTCACCGAAACAGTAGATGTTTGGGAAGCATTAGAATTGTTTGAGGGAGGTTGGGTACTCACTTGGGATGCTTAAACATGATGTAAAAGTGTATATTGGACTGTGTAGATGATTATAGAGACAAGAGACAGAGAGTAAAGAAACAGAGAGTAAGCGAAAATCCATATGGTTAGCAGGTACAAAAGGACAGGGACTGGACCTATGTAAAGGGTGTGTGATTGACATATACCAAGCTGGGGATTAGGATGTTGCGAGACTACTTAAATAGGTACAAGAAGTGAACAAGAGAACATTGGGAACCTTGACACTTGGGGGTTTGGCATAGGATCTTAATCTGTGTGTCTGTTAAACATAGGCGTGTTGATGGGGGTCCTGGTTGTGTTGATGAAGGTCCTGGTGGGATGTGGAGGTCTGGACTGCACTCTGTGGAGGTAGGGCAAGGTAGAAGGTTTAGGTGGAGGGTTTGTTAGGCCTTGGGGGAGGTACAATAGTGACTGCAGAAGTGGGTAGTTGATGGTAGGGTTCGGTCTGGTTGTGGTCAAGGCATAACAGTGAGCCATCCTCTGGGGTGAGCAATCATTCCTGCTGTGGGTGTGATTGTTTACAAGGGGAGGTTAAAGATGCCTTGGACAATGAATTATTATTTGTGGAAGAAATAGCTCAAGCAGGAACAATCTGTACTGGAAATTGCTTGCCGCCAGATCTGTTGGAACTAAATTGTGAAATAGTGGTTTGAAAGTGCCTATGGAATTCTGTCACTGCATCAGATTCCTGTTCCAGAAATTTTCCCTTGTCATTTTGGCCATTGGAAACTGCCTCCTGAGTGGCAGGATCAGGGAAGGACATGAAATGGTTAAAGACTAAGAGGGAATAAGTGCTGGCGAGCAGATCATGATGTGGCCTGATGTGGCACCTTTACCTATTCATGATCATGAGGAGCTTTATCAGTGACGGAACGATCATGAGCAATCCAAAACCACCTCTTTGTGGATAAGAGATTGAGGCCACATGGTACTACATATTGGGGTTTCTCAGAGACCTCTTACACATTATAACTGAGTAGCGCCGACGAGCGGCATAGCCCGCTACCTGTAAGGCAGACAGTCTTTCTACATAGTAAATACTATATGTGTTCATAACAATGCCACAACCGGCGTAGGACAAAGTAACATCGTCAACCCTGAATACATCCACGGATGATTATCAGCCTCCTGAAGCTCCAACAGTAGAAACAAGACCTGCAATCATCGGCATTTGGATTATTTGAACAACAATTCCTCCTATCTCCATCGCTGTCGCAATCCTAGGGAGTTTGCGTGGACCCAGGGAAACATATGGGTCATACCAAGAGATGGGCCATAAACAATTTCACTAAAAGGAAGCTCAGCAGAATGTCAGGCACCAAACCAACACTTACTGGTCAAACAGCCTTAGACGGTTCAAAGCATCAACACCCACTGGCTTGAACTCGCGCCTAACAATGAATTCTTCCTCTGAACATTTACCGTCCAGTAGTTTGGGTCGCGTCTTGCCCAGTATGACCGGCCTCTTCATCAAATGTGAATCCTCAATTTTACCTGTGAACAATCAACACTTGTCTTCCGAAGAAACAGAAAAACATACATAGTTTTCAAGAAGGAGTACTGACTTGCAGACAGGCATCTGTTTTTCGATTTCCTTTCAAACCTCGCTGATTAGTAGGAGTGACGAATCTGTTTTCTTCCTTAAGCTGGATGATCCAACCTCTTTGCTCGACAATGCAAGATCATTGCCTCTTCAACAACAGTCAAGTCCTTCAAGAACAGAGTTGTAACATGCTGCCACCACTGTCCAATGTTTCAACGCTCTGTTCATCCAGAATTGAATCAGGATAATTGATTAGAGGTGTTGGTATATCTGGTGGATCACACTGTTCATCCAACCAATTTGCATCTGCAATCACCGAAGAGCATTGACAGGACATTCTTACATTAGGTGCATTCAGTAATGTCATGTCAATCGATTTGGCATCAATCCCATGCAACTGCGAAAGAAGATCTTCTACAGAACAAGACCCACAGGTAAAAGCTTTTAAGTTGTTGCTAGACATAAGTTCAATGAAATTTTTGATGCCTTGTTCTTTGGTGGAAATGGGCTGGGCACTAAGGCTGGCCACTGCGACCATATTTGTTCTAATTTTGTTTGGACTAAACTGCAAGATGACCCAGTAGCGGACGCCAGATTATAAACATATTGATCAAGGTGCAGTTGCAGATTCTTTTTACTGTCAGATTTCAAATGTTTAACTTCCAGGATATCTAATATTGACTTCAATGCAGAGACTTTCAACTTTTTCCCCAAGTGTTCTAATAAATGGACTTTGAAGTCAGACGATTGACTAGCTGAAGATGCTGTACCAATTGGATCAAATGTGTTCACTACAGAACAACATCTGATTGCAGTGCGATTATCATAGCACATCCCAGTAACTAAGTGCTGACTTAATTTGTATCAAACTTGATGAACTGTGGCATTGGAAATGCTAACATCAACATGATGCTGTTGGCAATAAAGCAAAAGAACTGACAGTGGGAACTGATTTATGCCAATAAGAATGTTGGTCGCACAAGCAGGTAAATCTATTTTCCTTTCAATGTGAACATCTTGCATACGAGTCAAATATCTTTGTAAACTATGTAGCATTTGCCTGCAAGTATCTTGGGGGTGGCAATTGTCTTTAATGCAAACAGATTCTAACATCATCACCAATTTGTCCACTGACAAGTTAACTGCTTTTGATGAATGCACCAGTTCAGCTATTGATCTGAAATATTCAGATTTAGACACATAGTCTGCAATAAAAAAGCAACAAGCATGATTAACCTCTATGAGTTCATTATCTCTCGCAGTGAAACATTGCCTAGCAAGAATATGATGAAGCACAACCTGCCGACAAGAGCAGAGATTGATAACCCCTTTTAAATCTATTCCATGTAAAGCAGCATACCTCGTCAATGATGTCACATCCTACATGAAAGCGGAGCATCGAATACCAGTAACCAAATTGCAAATGAATAGAGCTCATAATAAATAAATAGAAGATGGATGCGAGGTGGACTCTGTTACAACCACAGAAGAAGATGGTACAGATGCATATGCACTGGCCCTATCATCATTGAAAGAAAGTCCCATTTGGGGTGCAACAACATATGAATCTGTATGTGATGGTAAAAAATTATTGGTCACAACAGCAAAGGAACTGCTATAACAAGTCAAAATATGAACTGTCAATAAATAAGATAACAAACATGCAGAATACTTATGACAAACTGGAGGCAGTATCAGGATTGCCGGTTAGCGCTGATACAGGGCCTTGTCAAGACCATGCTCGGTGCTCTCTGCCAGTGTCGGCCTTCTGAAGTTCTTGGACTTATTGTAATCTTCATCCTATTGTTCTTATTCCCTTTTGACCTAGTCTAGTTTTATTGTCTTATTCCTTCCTTACCCTGACAGTACTAAACATACAGCCTCTATTAGTTAGTCTGGCACTTCACCCCAAACTGCTGAGTAGTTGATATAAATACTCCTGTACTGTACTTTAGTTCCTCAGTTTAATTATTGACTTAGATCACCCCTGATTACTCTCTCTGTCTTCTGAAGTCTTAAGGCTTATACCTTGAATCCTTCTGTCTTGACCTTAGAACTTCCAAAGTTCTTTGGTTCGCTCCTTGTCGTTAGCATCACTGCCGAGCTCGGCCTGGCTGCTCCTCATTCTTCTATCTCTGACTCTACCCTCCGGGGACTAGCGGCATAATGGCGGTGTTGTTAATAACTTCACCACTGTCCCACCACAGCTTCCGCCCTTAGATACCGAATGGCCCTTGGCACAGCTTTCCGGTATACGTGATCTTAACAGGCCTGTTGTACATAGATCCAAGTTAGTACATGAGAAGGCAAAGGTAAATGGGCTACAAACCGAAGGATGCTTGTGGAGGCCAAAGGGGTAAAGGAGCATCCAGAGGTGCATGAATTTGGGGTAATGCCAAAGGAAATTCAGTGCAACAGAGTCATTCACAAGATTGCCAAACTTGCAGGCCGATAACTGCCTGATACCCTCCCAAATTGTCATACACAAAAAAGTCGGCAAGAATTGTGAATGCAGTATAGGGTGTTCTGAAGGTGACCAAGGACTGGAAGGTGCCAGAGGACCAAGGCATACCGCAGACCGTGGTCAAAAAAGAGCGGGATATGGCAGAAAAGAACATAGATGGATTGAACACAGCTCCCGCAGAATGACCTCCAATAATTAACGACATTATACTGATATGCAGAGTGGGATGCATTAAGGTACCCGAGTAAGAAACACAAATAACGTGGTTCTGACATGATTAACGTGGTTTTGACAGCAATAACGTGGTTTTTGACAGCATCGGACCATTTTGCTCAATTTCGATTCGTCAGGTTCACTAAAACCCTCTACCTAAAGGTAGCGGGAATAACTCTAGAGAATTGTTGTGACGTTAAAAGGATAACTTGTACGCAAAAAACATAAATCAAGCAAGGTTCCCCGCAGGGGTCCGCTAGCACTGGGAAGGTAAGGCAAATAAATCAGTGACACGAATACACTCTCAGTTATTCCGCCTTGTTACGGTCGAGGGAAGTTGGAGTGTAGACTGGAAAACGACCTTCTATAAGGGATGAGACTGGTGCCCTCGGGCAGGCAAAGACGGCTCGATGGTCACTTTTGGAATGATGATCGAGCACTAGTGATCTCCACTGTCTGCAATGGTATACATTCTAGAAATCGTACTAGTGTGCCCTTCAGCCGTAAGTGTAGATCAGACATTTCCGCGTTCTTCTCTGAAGTTTTTCTGTGCTTCCTCCTTGGCTTGTCGCTCTGCAAGCAATTTCTTTTCTAAAACAGCTGAACGAGATTGCAGGTGAGGAAACGCTGAATGTCGGACGCGACAATTTTCCAATTCGCGCTCCAGATTAGCCTTCTCGGAGCTGAGGCTATTGACCTTCACATCACTTGCTTCTGCCCGTCTACTCAGCTCGTTACGCTCAGTCTGAATGGTGTCAACCCTTGCCTGCACCACCCTCTTCCACGTTTTAACTTCTCGGTTCGTGGATTGGAGAATTTCATCCTTCTCTGATCGCAGAATTTCAAGTTTTTTCTCGGCTTCTCTGGTGTTCTGGAGAGCGTCTGTCTGGGCTTTCACTAATTGTTGCTTTGATATCCCAACATTAAGTTTCAGAGTATCTCGTTCCTTCTGTAGGATGCTAATTTCCTCCGCGAATGATTTACCAGAGGTTTCTAGACTTCGTTGCATGGCAATGTACTGCTTTCCGTTGTCATACACAGTGGCCTCAAGACTAGAAATCGTTCCTTTCAGCTTTTGGCATTCAGCTTGAGTCGAGTCCTTGGCATGCTCAAGAGCACGAAATTCTTCAAGGGCACGAGCTGCTACGGAGATGGCTTGATCATGCTCGGCCTGCCGTTCACGAGCTTCAGCCTGAAGTTTGACACGAAGAGCACTGATAGTACGTCCGGAATCATTCGAGAGTGCTTCCCGCTCGTGGCGAATTCGTTCAACGTCACCTCTGAGACTATCCCGGGATTCCGTTAAAGCATGGATCTCATCCGCAAATCGCATACGCTCTGTGTCCAGCTCATGAAGGCTGTTATCTAATTTGATTTGAAGAGCGTTATGAGTACTGAGAAGATCAGCGTGCTTCACTGCTGTAGTGGCTGTGAGTCCCTTTAGCTCGTGTCGAAGGCGAGTACCTTCTGTGATTGCGATGCCACGAGCAGTTTCAAGAGATTGTACCCCTTGAGCAAATTCGTCCTTGGCTTTCTTCATTTCACAGTCTCGATCCACGAGTTTAGCAGCAAATGATTCTCGTGATGCCAAAATTTCAGCATAATCACGCTCGACATCGGCAATCCTTTTTAGTGCATCCAGTATCTGAAGAGAAAGATGTTCCTTCTCT
This sequence comes from Lentinula aff. lateritia, assembly GCA_027886305.1. Taxonomy (NCBI): domain Eukaryota; kingdom Fungi; phylum Basidiomycota; class Agaricomycetes; order Agaricales; family Omphalotaceae; genus Lentinula; species Lentinula aff. lateritia. The sequence goes on along the minus strand of MU795411.1, from coordinate 17,175 downwards.
CTAGAAATAGCGGCATTGTAATTTGACATTGCCTTGAGTTGCGCCTGCAACTCCTCATTTTCCTGCAGTAGGACAATTTCTCGAGCGGATTGAACACAATTTTCCTCTTTCATCGCAGCCTGCACGTTCCGCAGCTCCTGCACTTCAAGTGCATGCTCAATCATGTATTTCGCGTGTCTATCCTCGAGTTCTGTGATAGCAGCGCAGTGGCGTTGACGCTCTGCATCTAGCACATGAACGCTTGTCTCCAATTCGGTTGGTTCTTCGTCCAGTTCATCGTGACCAGAATCGTAAAGCTCGCTGTAAGAACCTTCTGCTGGTGAAGATAAAGGTAATGGAAAAGAGACGCTCTGGGGAGAGAGGAAAGGATGCGAAGACTGAGATATAGTCTCCGCGACGATTTGATCTTCGTCACTCTCTGAGTCTGCCAAATCTGAAGGACGCCAGGAATGAGATACAGCTTCTACGACTTGTGGTTCTTCACTCTCTGGGTCTTCGAGATCTGAGAACTCTAACGATGATTCATCTCCACTGCCTGTGGAACCAGTGTCCGAAGAATCGAGTGAGCCCTAAGGAAGGCGAACACAAACACAAATGAGATACTTGGAGACAGACAAGGAATTGCCCTAAAGTCAAACATACGTTATGACTCGCGTTCGTCATATCAAGCAGCTCAATTTCGACGTCCTGGACGTTGACAAAATCTTCTGCAGTAGCAATGTTCGAATGAAAAGTTAGTGAATGAGCCATTCTACAGGTCTGAGTATACTGAGCCTAGCTGCAGCGGTGAAAGACAGTAAATGTTGGTCGCAGGGAAACAAAGAACGACCACATGTAACGCGTGCACTTGCCTCATTAAATCCTCGATCACACTTAGATCAATCACTTGCTCATTAGGAAGCCAGGCTATTGCGCAACGATTCTGTAAATGCTCTAAAATACAGCTTGTAATCATTAACGTGAATGCAGAAGAGAGTAGAATGGAAGATATGATAACGGAGAAAGGAAGAAAGATATAGGACAATGTGAACAGTGAGAAATCGTACATACGTACATACTACCTACTTCAGCAACACTAGCTTTCTCCGACCGTATCACGTCGTTTCATGCCTTTTTAACGGCTGAGGCCTTCCAGTGACCCTTCTCCCCCTCGCAATTCGCTCCGCCAGCCTCTCCACGATCGGACTATCGTCTTCATCTTCTTCCAACGTCTTCTTGATCAACATCTCCATATTCAGGCCTTCGCCCATGCTACCCGCCCTTCTACTAGGAAGCCTCATACTAGGTGGAGGGAACATCGTCGTCGGGCTTGCGCTAGGTGAAGAGTCGGGCTCGAATACGGGTAAGCGCTCGTTCATGAGATCAGACCGACGACTATTGATGGTGTAGGTTGGCATATACATAGCATGAAATGAAGGAGAAAAACGCACGCGTCATCAAAGCTACGAATGTTCCTTCCAATCTGAGTTCCTTGTACGTTCAATGCGTCAGGTCCTACACGCAGACCTGCAGGCGCTTGACTAGAAATATCCTCCGTAGCCACAAGTTCTGATGCTGCTTCTGATTCCTCTCTGTAAGTGAAGATGGCATGAGAGGATGACCTTAGACGCCAGAAGCAGTATACATACCGAAGCAACTGAAATACTCTTTGCATCCGGCCGACAGCCATGATTTTGTTCTTGATGTTTTGCCGCCGTTGTTGATAGTCTGCCGGTGTCATATCAGCTAATGCTCGAGACTCTTCTTCCTCTTCTTCGCTGGAGCCTTCTTCCGTGAGCTCTTCTTCACTACAGATACTCAAAATGGCGAGAAGCATCTCCGTAACTTGATCAGATTGAGGTCAGACAAAGACGTCTATCAACAGAGCCGGACGATGTACGTACTCTTGGCGCCAACAAATGGCAAACTCCAGGTGAACGCATCCATAAAGTTTGGCAGCCAATATGGATGTGGACTGGCATTATACTGCCTGATCGTAATGTTCTTGTTGGCGTACTTAATCACCGCGCCTCGATTGTGATACACATCCAGATAGTTTGGGGCAGAGAATATCGTGATGACGGAAGGGAATTTCCTGGTCGGCGTTTTTCGAAACATTGTGTATCCATTATCCTGTGCTTCGTGTCCACGGATGATCCCTAAGAGATGTGTCCGGTCGAGAAACTGGCAGGCAGCGGCATACGTGAAGAAGTAGGAACATCCGCGAGTTGCATTGTGAAGAAACGTAGTGCCTTTAGGAACGAGACTGTTGGGTTTATCTTCTTCGCCGAACCCTGATACCGGATCAGCCCATAGGAGATCGCAGAGGAGTCCATGAGATCCAGGCTCTCTGAAACGATCCATCTTGGAGGAGGTTAGAAAAGGTCAGATTTCTCGTTATAGAGGCGTACAGTAGCAATATCATTGAGTGTATTGAGCTCCGGCGATATTCCACCATGCACGCAAAAGAATTTACGATCTACAAGGGCGGCGACTGGCAGAGCGCAAAATGATTCGATGCACGCCTCGTATACTTGTTCAGAGTATTTGTGAAGGCCTAAAATAACAGTGAGTATGACGCAGACGATGCCAGAAGGATAAACGCCTGACATTCGCGTTTGAACGTGAAATATTCAGTTAAATGGCGACATTCGTGATTTCCGCGAAGTAATACAAATTTGGTTGGATAAGTTAGCTTGAGAGCATACAGATACAACAGGCACTGAAACAGGAAATAAGCAACGACATTTCTTCGATGAATATTGGGCGCACTTCGATCCCGAAACAGCCTCTGTCGACATAATCTCCCAAAAATAGATAACAATTGTCGTTTAGTGAGCCTCCGACTTCAAAAAGCTTCATTAAATCATACTTTGGAGTAATGAGTAGGCAGACGAGCAACTAATCGATGAAACGCGTACATATTGTCCGTGGATATCACCGCATACTAGGAATATAATCAATGACTTGTAAGTATTGAGAGAGTAGATGGCACGTACTTGTTACAGGGCTCTTTACATCCACCAAATTTGCCTCCTGCTTCAGCATCTCCGTTGTTTCTTGTAAAATAAACAGTGCATGTTCTTCCTCCAGTCTTCCCTCCTTGAAAAAATGATCTTTGAGCATGGCATGATTTGGCCTGAGCTTGCCAGCAGAGTCGGAGATGTAGAATTCCGCATCAGTGGGCTTATGCGTTGCCGGTTCATCAACCTGAAGATGCAAGCTATCGGCTTGAAATTATGGAGGTAGAACTTTGAACTGACATTTAGGACATATCTGTCCAGAACTACAGGCTCAGGAAAAGATCCTGGTACGTTATTGTCTTCTAGGTTTTGAGTAGGTTGGGCATCCATGCGAAGACAATACAATGTTATGTGAAAGCGCCCAACAGAACTTCCAATCTATTTGCTAGTGTTTATGGAACTCTTCGACGGCTGGGAAAGAACGATGTGGATTTGGGACTCGAAGTTGTATAATATTAAGATATTCTCGTGGCGGTTCACATTCAAGAGCGGAAACAAGCTGTATTTCTGATAAGTCGGCGAAATTCTGAACGATCGTTCTTGAGGCATTGCGGAACAGCTGTATTCTCCCCTTTCCTTTTCCTTTCCATTAGGTCCCCGAACAGAAAAAGTATTGACACGACTGATCTCAAATGTACGAAAAGCAGGAAAAAAAACTTCATGTAAAAACCAGCCTCCCTTTTTCGACTATAATTGTGCAAGCTCGAAATCGAGTTGTTTGTTTCCGTTACACTTGAAACAAGTTATATCAGAACTACCGACGCAGTGAAAAATGGTGAAAGCATTACTTTCTTGGTAATCTGCTGCCAACAGTCTTCAATCGTACAGGATTGTCAGAGTAGTTGATATGAGATGGTGGAAGAAAGTCGCTGACAATTCTAGCGCTATCTCTGGTAGCAGACGCTCTATCAACTCATTCACTGGGATCTCTTCCTTGGGTCCTACTTTGGAATAATATGCTTTGAATGACATATATTCAATCATCTTCTGCACGATTATCCCTCTAGGCAAGATTTAGTCATGTCCTAAGCCAGGATACAAGGAAGATGGAAAGGTAGTAACCGTTCTTGAGATCTATAAGTCCTCGTTCCTGCCTCGGCAAACCCCCCTACGAGCAAAAAATATGTTGGAGATTTGCTCGAGAGTAATATGAAGGGCTGGGACTTGCCCGTTTCATCCAACGAATTCTTGATTGTCCCACTCATATTTGCTACCTTCCTCTTCAACAGGAAAGTATATCCATCGTGACTAATGATACGAACCCAGTCTTCGGGATCTCCTTCAACAGAACCGTCCCTTTAAAATATCATTTCAGTCAAGAGATGTGGAACAGACGACAGTGATGTGGCGTGCATTAGGTGATCCTCGTTCATCGCTGTAACAGTAGTGGCAAGTGAATATGATATCTTCCCCTTGAGTTTCCAAATTTGGATTTGCAACGTGGAAAACATGAGGCGCAAAAGTGCCTCACCGGAATGCTATTGAAACGACTTTCAATGACTCAATCTCGGTCACTTCTGAGTTTCGTCTGCTCTTCGTGATATAACTTAAAGCCCACCCTCTCAATAAGCTTTACTTCTCCTCATGATTGAGCTCCCTTTTGATCTTTGGTGGAAGATTTTCGAAATACTTCCCCCAGAGGCGCGCGCACAGTTTCGTACTGTTAACCGTCTCTTCTTGGAGATTGCACGTAGGGTTCAGTACCGTAATCTTGTCATAGATGGATACGGGAAACGGACCAAGCGTTTGTTGAAAAGTATAAAGTAAGCTATACTACCCGCAACAATAATTGGAATACATAATGATGTCGGCATACAGCCTGTTCTCGTTAGGCTACCACGTCCAGTCACTGCACATCCAGCCATGGGCTGTTTCCAATGTGCCTTCGTCAAAAACTTACCGCGGACCTGGCGGTCGAGTTTCCTCTGTTTTTGACCATGTACATTCGTTTTTTGACTCTGACTATCCAACGCGCAGAGCCGAAGCCCTCGTCAGGAAACGAATGCGGAAGCAGATCCAACTGGTCAAGGAAACAGCACAAACACTCAGGTTTGTTCGAGAATACAGGGTCGAATGGAATGTCGATAGACCATATCATCCAGAATTCTTCACTGCTTTCTTGTCTCTGGTTGATGTTTCACCCTTCGGACGGACGCTCACCAAACTTTCCTTGAAGGTCCCTACAGACAGACTTGTCTGCCTCGCTTCCGTAGATCTCCCTGCCCTCCAACAGCTGGACATTGAGTTAGTCACCATGTCACTTTCAGAAAGGTACATCAACGATTGTTTCGACAACTTCGCTGTCTTTGTAAACAATTTATACGATACTCTGCGTTCGCTGTCGATCTCCTCTACCCACATATCCATTAACCTAAATCTCTACCGCCTCTTCTACCTCCTTGGAGATTTCCCGCACCTTCGTTCCCTGGGTCTCACAATACCTTACGATGGGGCCCATTTCTCATCCTTGAACAGTTTGCAATCGTTCATACAGAAGCACGGGCGAACTCTCCAAGAACTCAAGCTCCTGTGCAATCGCTCCGCTGCAAGGGTCCGACCCAATGACCCTTGTGCTAAATACTGGATTCAGCGCACCATCACAGATATATTTCCATTCGGTAAACTCTCGAATATCTGTAGCCTCGAACTTGCACTTCGTCCACTGAGGAGTGAACTAACTCCATTTCTAAATGTCCTTGCCTCTGTGGCCAATCAATTGGAATCTCTTGTCCTCACTGATGACGCCTTGGCTCCCGATGAAGTAGAACGAATACTCGCGGTACTGACTTGCAAAATTTCTGCTGGTACAAATGGGGGTGTCGTTGAGTACTCCCATTTACGCCATCTGGCTATTCGTTTGCAATACCTATGTCCATTCACGATAGACCTCATCGCATCGAAGTTTCGTCTATTGCACTCCTTAAAACTGACCTTTTCGGATGTCAGACTTCATCACTACAACGAGGCCCAATTATCCTATGCTTATGCATATTCAGAAATACTGGTCAGTCGTATCCTTCAATTCAGGTCTCTTGGGTTCGCGCAATGTTGCTTACAGGGAATTCTTCCGTTCACCGCAGAGGCTCTTTTATGCTGAACTAACCACTCGATGGTATTCGGAATGGAAATTGTCGTCATTGGCCATATCTGAATGCCCTTACCGTTTCGAATGGGGAAAAGATATGGAAAAAGCTTTCACAAGGTGCATTCCAACACTCGTCTCATTCAAGGTGTTTTCTGTAACCTCATGAGCTTCGAGGTTTTGCATCGATGCATCAATGCATGTCCTAGTTATATCTTCGGATTTCCTGCGCATTTGTTCATGTATATCACTAACTGTAACAACTATTGTAATTTGTATGATATGTAAATAATGTATGTATGTATATCCGCAAAAATTTAACTGAACTGATAATCGAGATGTTATGAAGGCACTGCAGCAAACAGCAATCCACTGCACATAGGGCAACAGCGTTGACAGAGACTTGTCTCGCAGTATGATTCGTCAAACTGTACAACATGTATAATCTCCGTCCGATCTTCCTGTTCAAAACATATTAGACGTCTCAGAAGACCGAGCGATCTGTGGATGGGGAGTTACCGGGGATTTAAGGCAACTTAAGCTTGCGCAAATTTTGCAATAGGATCGTTGGAGCGCTGTTATAGCTGTTCGTTCCACAGCAAGATGGATGTGGAATGAACGTCAAAACTGACTCATACTTTTTTCATTTATTTGTGAAAGTTATAACAACTAAGTGTTTTGACCAAAACTCTCATCACTAATATACTATGCTGGCTGTAGCCTCTTCCTCGTTACGAGCTGGACGAAGGGCTGCCATCGTCATTGGAGGCCAGCGCCAGGCTGCTGTACATGTCGTTCGCAAGTCTGGAACAAGGAGTATACAGCAGTCAGTTGCGCAGACAGACCGAGTTCGTGATGTTGAACTGTATGGAATAAAAAAATTCAATTATTGACTATCATTGCAGGACACTATTACTCGACTTCTTTACTCACTGGGCTCAAAACGAGAAGTTGAACGCCATCTGCGGATCTTTTCATCCGCTTCACATCCTTCTCAGCCAGCCAAGTTCGCGGTCATCAAGGTCGGAGGCGCAGTACTCGACCAAATTGATGAGCTTGCCCTCAGTTTAAGCTTTCTCTACCGTGTTGGCCTCTACCCGGTTGTCCTTCACGGGGGTGGACCGCAATTAAACGGGCTCATTGAGCGTGCTGGTGTTGTGCCTGATTACATTGACGGAATTCGGGTCACTGGTCAGTCACTATTGTTTCGCTTGATGTATTGTATGACCAGTTTCTAATTGGATTACTCTCACAGACACCAAGACTTTGCAAATTGCACGTCGGGTTTTCTTGGAAGAGAACTTGAAGCTTGTCGGAGCCCTTGAAAAGCTTGGAACTCGCGCCAGGCCGATCACTTCCGGTGTCTTCACCGCTGACTACCTCGACAAGGACAAGTATGGTCTCGTCGGAAAGATCACCAAAGTCGACAGGCGTCCCGTCGAAGCTTCTATTCGTGCAGGAGCCCTCCCTATCCTTACCAGTCTTGCTGAATCCCCAGATGGGCAAATCCTGAATGTCAATGCAGACATTGCAGCAGGCGAAGTTGCCAAAGAGTTTGAGCCGATGAAGATTGTATTCCTTAACGAGAAAGGTGGCCTTTTCCACGGAGTAACTGGAGAGAAAATCAGCGTCATAAACCTAGACGAAGTTCGTTGATATGACTTTTTTTTGTTTTCGCCTCCGCTGACTGCATATCCAGGAATATGATACGTTGATGAAGGAGCCTTGGGTTAAGTTCGGAACGAAGCTCAAACTCCGCGAATTCAAGGAGCTACTTGACTACCTTCCTCGCACATCCTCCGTTGCTGTCATCTCTGCCTCATCTCTCCAGAAAGAATTGTTCACCGATAGCGGCGCAGGCACTCTCATCCGTAGGGGCTACAAACTTTTCAAACATGACAGCATAGAAAGTCTTGGGGCCGATAGATTCCGTCAGGTCATCCATGATCGCGATCCTGAAGTCATCTCAGGTGACCAAAGCGTTACGGAGGTGCTCAACCGCATTCAGAAGACACCCTACACTATTTACGGCGATGAGCCCATGGATGTCATCGCAGTCGTCTCACATCCTGAGGGCGAGATGCCTGTCATGTCGAAACTCCTTTCCTCTCGTAGTGGCGTACTGAACAGCGTTGTGGACAATGTCTTCAACGCTATCAAAAAAGATCACAGGAAGCTTTTCTGGACCGCTCAAGTTGACGATGAGAACCGGTCGTGGCACTTTGAGCGCGCAGACGGTAGTTTTACTCGGGCTGGAAAGAGTCTTTTCTGGTACGGTATCCAGGACGTGAAAGAAGTTGAGAAAGTTGTGCGCGACTTTGAGGCCAAAGAACGCATTGAACGTTCGTACCTTCCTGTTGGTCCAGGAGCTCCCCCGCACAAAGCCGGTGTAACACTTGCAGGTACTCGTGCATTCTCGACCTGGACCAGGGGAAGGAATATTCCTGGATCGTCGCGCGGATATGCTACTTCTGTGGCAGACGCACCTAGCCCCGTGTCCACGGAGATTAAACGTCTCGGACTCATTGGTGCACGAGGTTTCACTGGTCAGGCACTCACCAATATTCTCTCGGGCCACCCCTACCTAAATCTAACCCATGTTTCCTCTCGCCAACTCGCTGGCTATCCTCTTACCGGATATAGAACTCCTGTAACGTACAGTAATCTTTCCCCGGAGGATGTGGAGAGAATGGAGAAGGACGGCGAAGTGGATGCTTGGGTCATGGCGTTGCCAAATGGCGCTTGTAAGCCGTTCGTTGATGCGGTTGACCGTGGCTCAAAGGAGAGGTCTTCGGAACCGAGTGCGATTGTCGATCTTAGTGCGGACTACAGGTTTGAGAAGGAGTGGGTGTACGGGCTTCCTGGTGAGCGGCACCCTTTTGCTGGGCTATAAAGAACACTGTGTACTTATTTAAATGAAATTTAATCGTCTTTTTGTTTACTTCGTATGCTTTCCTCAGAGCTCTACGGACGAGATGCAATTCGCGTAGCGAAACGAATTTCTAATCCAGGGTGCTACTCCACTTCTGCCCAAATGCTGATCGCCCCGCTGCTGAAATATGTTAAGCCTGGAGCATGGCCTACTGTGTTCGGTCTATCTGGGTATAGCGGCGCGGGAACTGTTTCGAGCAATGATCCTGACGGTCGTCCTATCAGCCTACCAAAAGTCACTCCAGACTCACTCGGAGGAGGTGTTCGCCCTTACTCACTTACAGACCACATTCACGAGCGCGAGGCGGCGTTCCATCTATCTACGATGCTTTCTGACCCTTCATCGTCGACGATGAAATTGGCGTTTATCCCAGCAGTGGCTCCATGGTTTAGTGGGATCATTTCAACGTTGTCAATGCCGCTTAGTGAACAACTTACCGCTCGGGATGTCGCCTCGCTGTATGAGCAGAAATATCAAGGGGAGCAGCTAGTGAAGATCAAGAAGGAGGTACCGACGTTGGCTGATATTGAGGGCAAACATTCATGGGTAGTGGGAGGAATACAGGTGCATAGTGAGGGTGATCGTGTGGTCGTTGTGGTATGCTCTATGTCCCATGTCGGAAAGTCTGTTTGCTCAAAATAAATGATCACAGGGTGGACTCGATAACTTGTTAAAAGGTGCTGCGACCCAGTGTTTACAGGTAAACAATTTCATACCCATTTCATACCCAGCCTTCTGTTACTTACAAATAATTTATCCTACAGAACTTGAATCTTGCTCTCGGGTACGACGAGTTTGCTGGGATTCCCAATTCTGCTTAATAGATAGTCGGATGCTGTGCGATATCTAGAGTAATCATGAAAGGAAAGAACGCGCGAACTTCACATATCACCGTAGAATAAAATCATTTAGTTTACTTACTGGCCTGAGGACTAAACTGAGAATTCATTTTCTATTCTAATTACGCGCCGCACAGCCACCTTCTCAATCGATCTCGGGGTACTCTTCTTTCTTCTGAACCATCTTTACAGTACACAGCGCTCACCCCAACAGCCCGTCACAATTTTGCTTTTGATCCTCGAGTAACTCCGAGGCGTAAGTAGAAATCAGGTCCATAGGCTGGGCGATAACATCCCCTCAACAGCAGGCGAACTTCAGAAAGATGTCTCTGGCTGGTTTACCCAAGGTTCGCCTACTGGCTTCAGCCGTTCTATCTGTATCTCTGACGATCGCGCTTCTTCTGAACTGGCCGAATACATTTTACTCTCACCTCGCGCGCCACTGTACATCGATATCATCTGCTTACGACCACTCCTTTGTACACAGCGTATCATCAAGGCTCGTCCATATTTTGCGTTCTCTTCAGATCTATCTCTAGACATATGCAATCTCACCAGGAAACCGAACGTCTGGTCGCAGATCCTGCACCAGGAATCACTGCATCTCCTCATGACGACAATCTGAGGTACTTCGATGTGACGATACAAGGGCCGGAAGGAAGCCCATTCCAGAGTATGTCAAACTGGCTACTCTATATCGTTACCCTCGACTGATATCACCGTCCCTTGTCTACAGGTGGGGTTTTTAAGCTCGAGCTCTTTCTCCCAGAAGAGTATCCCATGGCGCCACCTAAGGTCCGTTTCTTGACCAAAATCTACCATCCGAATATCGGTGAGTAATTGATGCCTCCGCCCGATCCCTTTGATGGACCTCGGTTTTCCAGACAAACTCGGTCGAATCTGTTTGGATATATTGAAAGGTACATACCTCATTCTTATCAAAGTTCTTCCTGCTCAATGTGATTGCCTTGGCCTTTGGCTAGATAAATGGTCACCAGCGCTCCAGATTCGAACCGTTCTTCTCTCTGTGCAAGCCCTACTCAGTGCTCCAAATCCCGATGACCCCCTTGCCACAGACGTGGCAAAGCATTATAAGGAAAACGAGCAGGATGCGCAACGCGTCAGTCAAGAATGGACAGAGAAATATGCTAGTGGTTGAGGAAGCCGGCCCTTTAGAAGAAGGAAGGCATAGGATAGGGTGTCCGCTAGCTATGCGGTCACCTTGTTGGCGTTTGTTGTAACTTCAGTGTATTTTTGTCGAATTTTTTATCCATCGAACAGTCACGTGTACGGTGCGCGCGTTTCGGATTGGCAATCTCAACTATAGTCCTGTACTCAAGCCTCAGCTACTGAATTAACTTATCGGTGTGTTCCCCATACTTTGTAAACCAGGAGTATCCATAATCCACAGTGACATATTCAGGATTCATTCTCCCGGAATTTCTCAGAATCTTGGCCGTTGACCGTTCACCTCGCATTACCAGAGCGGTCTCTTTGTCAATCTTTGGGAAATAGTCAACGTCTGGACGTCACGGTAAAATGACCTCAAGCTTTTAATATGAGAACCTTGGTGCTTTTCCAGACTCGGCATCGTCGACTCGTGTGTTTCAGTTCAAACCTGAACTCCTCACAGCTGTTCAAATAAAATTAACTGATCTTCGCTGACTCGACCTCGGCCAAACTTTCTGCCTGTCATTGCAATTATCCGCCTGACCGGTAGTGGTTGTACTGAATGTGAACGGACTCGAGTTAATACAGGCTCTCATGAACTGTAAGCGTAGTCTGGTAATAGCTATCACTTTGTCTTGACTTGGGCCGTGAGTGTGTTCCGTGTCGCACTTCTCTCGCTTCCATCTCACCAATCGAACACATTCAGACGACTTCGTACGAAGGAGCACCATATTATATAAGGTATCAGTTTCTTGCAGATACCTACATCATCAACCAGTTCTCAGCAACTCTCATAACCAAATGTCTTCCTCCAGCACCAGCCCTATCGTACCTCCCTACTTGGAGAGGTTCATTACTGTACCCGAACTCTTGAAGTTCCATCTCGAACACAACCCTAGCCAGCCTGCATATGTTTTTCCCCGCGAGGGACAGCATCAGGAATGTACCGACATCACTTACTCGGAATTTGTACGTGCCAGCCACCGTGGTGCTCATATCATCCGTGGTGGTCGTGCTGGCACTGACGGAGCGGTCGTCGGGGTGATTGCGTTGGTTGATACCCTTGTCTATCAGACAATGGTCGCTGCCATTATGCAAGCCGGTTGCATTGTAAGTTCATCCCTCGTTTTGGTCTATCACGAGCTCAACTTAACCCTTTTATAACCTCCCTAGCCCCTCTTGATCTCTCCTCGTGTTACCCCGGCAGCAGTGATTAATCTTTTACGAACATCGGGCTGCCACCGGATCCTTAGCACTCAGAATACCCTCAAGGAGCTGCTTCAAGGAGTTGAAAGTGAACTGACTATTTCCGCATCGCCTGACAGAGCGTACCCCGTCAATATTGAGGAAATTCCCAGCCTGCAGGAGCTTTACCCAAAACTTGGAAGGGAACAACAACAGGACCCATTTGAGCCATATCCCGCACCGTTGTCATATCCGAAGGAGGAGGACATCGCAATATACCTACACTCCTCTGGGAGTACAGGGCTCCCCAAAGTAATTGCGCTCTCTCATTCGACGTTGATCAATGGCTGGGCTGGGATGCGTAAGTTTCTCTTATATTGCCTTTTCTTGTCCGCTTCTGCTAACTGCCCTCAATTCTAGCAATCGCGGGGCATCTACGCTCACACAACATCCGCAGGTTAGGAGTCATGCCGCTCCCACCGTTTCATGCTTTTGCATTCTTGACTCAATTCATCTATCCAATTTTTGCTTCGATTTCGGCTGCTCTTTATCCGCCAGTCGTGACCAAGCCTGGCGCTTTACCCATTACACCTACACCTAACAATATTCTCCCGCAAGTTCAAGCCACTAAGTCTAATTGTATCATGGTCGTTCCAGCCATGCTACAGATTTGGGCTCAAGATGAAGAAGATGTCAAGGTTTTAAAAGGGTTGAAGGCTGTGGTGAGTTTTTACCTACTTTTGGCACTGACAAGGCTGTTGTTTAACGATACCTGTTCCCAAGATTTTCGCTGGGGGACCTCTATCTCCCTCGACTGGCGACTTTCTCGTTTCACAAGGGGTGCACTTGCGTTCGTTGTACGGTGGAACAGAATTTGGTATCGTATCTGACATTGACATCGACGAAAAAGAAGACGAGAATTGGCGTTGGCACCGATTCGCGAAGGAAAGCGACGCGCGATGGGTTCCCCAGGGAGATGGGACGAGTGAACTTCAGCTGCTTGTGAGCACATCCCTCGTGGTTACAAAAATTAATTTCATTCTGCCACTTGTATAGAATACGAAGAAACATGTCTTATCGCTCATCAACATCACGGTGGACGGTGTTCCTGGGTATGCCACCTCTGATGTTTTTGCTCCACATCCAACAAAAGCCGATCTATGGAAAATGTAAAGTTTTAAATCTGTGGTCCTTTAGGTCGTCTCCTAGATTCAGACTAATCATTTTCACAGTGTCGGTCGTGCAGACGATGTAATCATTCATTCCTCTGGAGAAAAAACAGTTCCACATCCCTTTGAATTTGCGGTAATGCGGAGTCCATTGTAAGTCGGAATAATGCAAAAAAATTACTTATAACATTCATATTCGGGCTTTGTCAGTGTACGTGAAGCTGTGATGTTCGGCCGTCAACGAGACCAAGCTGGAATCTTGATTGAGCCTTCACTTGGAAATGAAATTGATGTAGATGACGAGGTTGCTGTGTCACAGTTTCGAAACAAGATATGGTGCGTAATATCAACTAGGCATCCATGTCCTTCCAAGCTATGGTCTAATTGTATCACCCTTGCCCATAGGCCGTTTGTAGAAGAAGCCAACCGAGCTGCTCCTGCGTACAGTAGAATTTTCAAAGAGATGATCCTGATTTCATCCCACAAGAAACCTCTTCCGCGGGCAGCTAAATCGACTGTCTTGCGAAAAGCGGTGTACAAGATTTATGAGAAAGAGATCGACCAAATGTACGTCCCCCCGAAACTTTCGATTGGACATCGACCTGGATTTTTTTCAGTTACGATGCCGTCAATACTCATGCAGGTAGTGGGTCCATAGTGCCCCCTACCAGTTGGGACACCGCGGGCGTCCAGCAGTGGCTTATGGTCCAGATTAAAGATCTATGTGGAAAGTCATTGACACCACTGGACGATGTGTTTGAACACGGTTTCGATAGGTAAGAGGAGGTATTTTTTTTGGAAATTAAGCAGCTCACACTGGGTCATCACGTAGCTTATGCGCAACCATCCTTCGTTTGCGATTATCCAGCGTACTGGCTTCAAATTCGTCAACACAAAGCATTGTTCCATTCATTACCCAAAATATAGTATATTCGCATCCTTCGATCGAATCTTTATCCGATTTTATTGTAGGACTCGTACGCGATCCCTCTCAGAACAGCAAAGACACGAGTCATGAGGAAGTTATGGAGGAAATGATCCTGCGTTACTCCAAAGGGCTTGACGAGCCGTTAAATGGTGTCAAATCTGCAGCTCGCGAGCCCTTTGGGCATGTTGTACTGTTGACTGGGTCGACTGGAAACCTTGGTGCTCTGATCCTCGCGATGCTGCTCTCCAATAAAGCCGTCGCGCGTGTATATGCGTTAAACCGACCATCTTCTCAAGCTTCCACGTTGGAAAGGCACATAAAGCGGTTCGAGGACAAGACGCTAGACACCTCGGTACTTTCGTCGGAGAAGTTGGTGTTCCTTGAAGGTGAAACCTCGAACCCCCATCTAGGACTGACGGACCATGTTTATAATGAAGTATGTTTACAAAATTAAACTACTGCCTTCCGGTTGCTGATTGAATTATAGCTTAAAGAAAACCTCACGCATGTCATTCATAATGCGTGGAAGTTGGACTTCAATCTTTCCTTACCTTCATTCGAATCGCATATTCGTGGAATTCGCAATTTGATAGATTTGTCTCGTTCATGCCGATATGTTTCCTCACTGCGATTTTTGTTCACCTCGTCGATCGCATCGACGCTATCGTGGGATGCGAGTAAAGGACTTTATCCCGAGGAAGTTGTCATGGATCCGAAGTATGCTGTTGGAGCAGGATACGGTGAGAGCAAGTATGTGTCGGAGAGGGTAAGCTTCATCTACTATGGCTGATGTCCACGAATTCACACCGGTAATGTGTAGATATTGCGGGAAAGTGGACTTCATGCTTCTTCCTTCCGAATAGGTCAGATCTCCGGGGGTAAACCTAATGGAGCTTGGGCGACAAGCGACTGGCTGCCCATGATTGTAAAGTCTAGTCTGACTATGGGTATGCTTCCAGAAGCTATGGGGGTACGTCTTCTTTCCTGGTTAGAAGCGATGCTTGGATGCTGATTGATTTAATTGTCATTAAGGTTATATCTTGGGTGCCAATGGATGCAGTTGCAGAAGCTATTTTGGATGTAGCTTTTGCTAAAGAACATGCACCTCTGACCATAAATCTCGTTCACCCTCATCCAGTTACGTGGAATTCAGTGATGGAAGCGATTCGAGTGTCTTTAATCTCAGCTAAAGGGTTGAGCTCGAACGCCCTGCTACTAGTACCATTTAATGAATGGTATGCTATGCTCAAAGAAGCAGATACGCGTGGACCTGCCGAGGAGACATCCATTGAAATTGTAAGTCGATAGATAGCCTTGATCATTCTTCAATGACTGATTGCAAAAAAAAGCCTGCTACCAAAATACCGGACTTCATTGGAGCTTTGGTCGAATCCAATGACCGAGCTAGAAAGACAGGCGACAATGACACTGAGGCTGTCGGATTAACCGCAATGGACACAAGTAACATCCAACGTATTAGTGCACGGATGAGAGATCTAGAACCAATCGGTGTACGAGACGCTGAGTCGTGGGTGAAGTATTGGGTTCAGTGCGGCATGTAACGAACATATATTCCATAGTACAATTTGTACATTTATATACGGGCTTGCAATTATAGACGTGATTCATGCGAATTGAGGACCCCACACCCTGACTGTCAAGATTCGAGTGACTGAGAGTCACTGTTGCCTCATGAATCGAGTCATGTTCTTTAAACGAGTCATAGAGCCATACTTATCTAAATTTTAAATTTAAAGAGAGACGCTCCGAGCAGCTCTTGAGAGTTCAAGATGACAAAAAACCCCGCTTTCTGGCTGCGATGCGAATCGAAAGATTTTGAACAACGAGCAGCTTTGACTCCCAGCACAGCCAAAAACCTCATCGACTTGGACTTTGATATCTTTATAGAAAGAGACGAGCAAAGGATTTTCAAGGACTCTGAATATGAAGCGTGCGTTTACTACATCTATCTCGGTGATTATTTGCTGATATGCCGGGCTAATAGCCAGGGTTGTACTCTTGTACCGCACGGTTCTTGGGCATCCGCCCCTCTCAGTATACCCATTATTGGCCTCAAAGACCTCCCGGTCTCGTCGGAGCCCCTGCAGCATACACACATCTACTTCGGACATTGTTACAAAAACCAAACTGGCTGGGATTCCCTTCTTCGACGATTCTATAGCGGAGGAGGCACGTTATATGATTTGGAATTCCTTGAAGATGCTCAGACTAGACGACGTGTCGCGGCATTTGGATTTCACGCTGGGTTTGCTGGAGCAGCAATAGGAGCCCTTGCATATGCATCACAACAAAAGGATGAAGTGTTGGGAAAGCTTAAGCCATACGACAACGAAGGAAAAATGATTGAGGATGTAAAAAGCGCCCTTCTAGGTGGTAATGGACAGAGTATGAAGGTCCTAGTGATTGGGGCGCTGGGTCGATGTGGGAGCGGAGCAATATCTTTATTCAAAAAGATTGGGGTCGACGAGTACGTCGCGGGAGTTACCATTATTATGTGTGAACATGCTGATGCTCATTTTAGAGCCAATATCATCAAATGGGACATGGCTGAAACAGCAAAAGGAGGACCGTTCCAGGAAATTCTTGACGTCGACATCTTCGTCAACTGCATCTACCTTCGGGAGAAAATTCCACCATTCCTGACCAAAACCTTTATCGAGACGGCAGGAGAAGGGAGAAGACTTAAGGTGGTAGTGGATGTCAGTTGCGATACAACGAATCCGTTCAATCCACTTCCAATATACTCGGTCAATCACACCTGACCGAGGCGCTTTTTACGCCTGGAAAATATGAAGGGAAATGTGAGAAACAATTGCCAGATTTCCCTAAGGAAATGGAACTCTTCCT
>MU795410.1:0-23909 GCA_027886305.1 Lentinula aff. lateritia | reverse complement strand
ACTTGGTGTGACCACCCCATAAACCCATACTCTCCCATAACCCATAGGTCTGGACCTCCACAGAGGGGTATGGGTTAAGAGGGAGTCGACTGTATATAGGTACTTAGCTTTATTGATCAATACTCTTCAATATTACGCCAAAGATATGGCTGTATCATAACGTGAGTACAAACCTCGGCCAATCACCGGCAACGCCTGTTTTTTCAGAACCGTCAATTTTCGACAGACCCCCTCATCGATGTCCACCTACTGAAAGCTCAGCAATCGCTCCTCATGATAATAATCTGCCCCGAGGATGTCGAGCTATCTACGACTGCGGAATCCCGTCACACTTCTTTTTTAGAGCCTCCTCGGATTATAAAGACTGTCGTCTAATTCCGGATATTCGGTTATTCTCAATTTGCAAGATGGAGAGGGCGTTCTTCTTGGGATCCTTAGCCAGCATGTGGTTGAGCACGTTTGCCTAGTTCTGTCCTTTTGATGTGTTTTCTTCGGGTGAGTCGAGAACCTCACCAGAACAGTTGTTCTAGATAGATGTTTGTTGATCGATATAGAACAGCTTTCACGTTTCAACCCAAAGCTCAAGTGCTCGTCCGCGGAAACACTTCATGAACACGTCCCTGATATCATATATCGCCTGGACTCGGAATTTCCCTATAACTCGAGATAAGCCAAAGCAAGGCAAACTCTCTGATTTATGACCCCGTGGCCCTTTTACCCTCTTCCATCTTTCTGGTGCTTTCTATCAGGTGTATGTGTGCGCGCGACAGCATTCTTAGATGTCGCAATGTGTTGCAAGAATTTGAGTTCGATCCATAATATTCCCACGAGGGAGAGTAGTGTTTGGGAATAGCGAGAAACAGGAGCAAGAAGATGGACCGGAAATTCAGGGCGAGGAGTGAGGCCCAGTGAGGGTTGAAAGAATTTGTTCAATTTGTTCAAAACTTATCAAAACTTATCTATAGTCACAGTAGTGGACCCATGATTGGACAAGCCCTCCTTATCATCAACGAACACGGCGTTTTTGGCATCCATTGACAAGCGAAATTCTGCGACGAGCAAGGAGAGATAGGGAGTAAGGTACAAGTTTAATGTGATGCAGTTATAGGCCTGAGGACGCTTTCATGAGGATGGCGAGTAGTGCGAATAAGGAGGCAAGGATTAGGTTGAAGACAGTGGTTGAATTCCAATGGGTCGTAAGTGGTTTTTGTTTTCGTTTTCGTTTTGTTACACAATATCATGTCTCAGTCTGTAACCTCCTTCTTTCTTAAATACCCATTTCTAGACCCACATTTGAAGTTGACAACCTGTGCGCGATTATCTGCCATATCCTATGAGGATACAACTCAAGAAAATATTCAACTTCCTACGCCTGCCTGGCACCACGGGAATATGACACTTCTGTGGAACGACGAGAGCCCAGGCAAGGAAGGAGGGTATATTTTCCTGAAGGAGAAAAGCCGGTTGGTAGTTCGTACTGTTCAGAAAAAGATGAGTCATGTGCATGCGCACTCTTAACTCGCACCCTCATTCCCATGCAAGCCGGGGGCGGGGAAGAGGTGGAAGGAGTGGCGGAGGTGGAAGAGGTGCGACGGACGGAATAGAAGGGTGAGAAGAAGAAGTCAATTCTTTTGAGAAAGTTTGGGTTGTGACGCAGCTTGATATTCGACAAGCGTACTTTCTTCTGTTCTTTCCTTGTATATATTCGATCCTGCTGGATGGAATGAACTGTACTTTAGAATCGTCCTTTCGTGCTTCGCGATGAAAGCTATGCTTAGCCTGACCAGTCATGTTCGGTGGTAAAGCATACCGGTCTGTCTATTTCTATCTGTCGTCAGTCTGTTTCTTGGATACAGTACCTCAGCGCTCAGCAACGCCTCTTTCAACGTTTTCACACTATACATACGTGGGTAGAGAGTCGTTAACAGATTGAGTCTACTGAGAGTTTGCTGGACCTAGGGTTCCCCAAGTTCTAAGTTAGGTTCCTAGATTTTCGGTAACTCTCAGTCGTTCTGTGGCGTTACATTTTGGAAAAGATTTCCACCCGCATAAATGTCGATAGACGACAACTAAGACTGGAACAGTCCACCACCACGACAGGGCCTTTCCTGGTTTCACCTTGCTTCTTTTTGATGTAGACGGTTACAGATCGTTACAGTCACAGAGGACACAGTGCGACCTCTAGAGGAATTCAGGACTCGAAATAATTGGATCGGCGGGAGTAGGTCCGCTGTGCCTAGTTCCTTCCTTTCTATCGATCTCTTTGGGAAATTCGATTTCCTTCATAACTTCTTTTAATCTTTGGAAAATCTTTGCAGACGCGCCCTCAAGTCTTTTTTGAAATGTGAAATAGCTGAGTCCTGAGTTTAAGGATAACTGAGCCAAGTGTTGAGCTACCGCCTATCGTTGCGTTTACGAAGGTTAATTATTGTTCACTCGACAGATTCAGACTTGGCGGATGCCTACTCGCATGGTTGTACCTTTTCAAATTCCTTCTTTCTTCTTAGGGCGCCTCGAGAACCGATCGCGCAAAATTCCTCGGGGTCTGGTGAGCCGGTACATCCACGGCCCAACTTCCTTTTTCTCATTCTTCTCTTCGACTTTCCAGGGTGCAAAGCATTTTCACCGGTGCTCTCAAGGTCCCTCACAAGAAGTATTGCGAGTCGGGGAGTGTTTAAAGCGATTATTTAGGTGACTGAACGACTCTTTTGCAGAGAACATTGTATCCGAATGGCTGCCCCTCGACAAAGTTTATAATTATTCGGTGGCGTGCGTGGCGCCCTTAGCTTTATCTGAACGAGCTGATCAGGTTCATAACAATTTCCGTGGAATGACGCACTGGTGCCGATAGACGATGCATAAGCTTGCTCTGAGACTCAGGTATCACACATGCACAACAACGCCGCAAAAGCGCTTCTGCGGAGAACAATCCTTCACGCATGACAGAATCCAGATCGACCGATGTAGTTACCCATCCTGAGTAGCTAGAGAATGCCCAATTTCCTCTTTCGTGCCGGGCTTTGCCCCTGAGCTCAGCAAACGAAGGGGAATAGGATCTTCTTCTTCGAGCGACGGATTGAACATTTCCGTGTCCTATTGCTGCTTTGTTCGATTCGTGCGCCGTGGTCCTCCACGCTCTACGAATACCCGGTTAGTGATGATGCGCTTACAGAGAGAAAGAAGTCCCAAACGATCAAGGCATAGGCTCTTCTATTGCTTGCCCAGGCCATCCTAATTCAGAACTAGAGATCAATCAGTCAATAACGATAATGAAGTCACTGAGCCAGCAAGTTCTAAAGTTTAGGTTTCTTCTTGTAACTTACTTAAATTAACAGTATGGTAAGATCGAGGCACAATTTACAGTACCTCGACCCTCCTATCGAGTTTCAGCGTTTTCCTTTATCTACCCCAGCTTTCACTTTCTGTCGACTGCAGATCCTCCCTCTCTTTCCTGTATAGCCACTATCAACAGCAATTATCATTCGCAGACACAGAGCACCATGAACTACGTGAGTTCTTTGTCTTCTGAACCGATTATCGTCTTCAATTATACTCACTTACTTGGCATCCAACAGTGCTATTACGCCACGGATAACCACCAACATATCCGTATGGATTACTCGGACCTGAGCGGAAGCGATGTCGAGACAGCTTCTTCATCTACCATGAGCTCCTCCTCAGAATCTTCATCGAATATTGTACCCCGGAGAATGGACCTTGTCGACCTTGACATGGTCAAGCTTATCAACACCGGAGGCAGTGGTAAAGTCTATCTCGTTCGAGATAACATCGACCGTCAGCACTTGGCGTTGAAGGTTATACCAAAATCAAGAAATGTGTTCCATTGTAATAGGACCAAAGTCACTACGGAGAAGAACATTCATTCATTCTTAACGATGGAGAGCGATGCTTTTTTCCTACCTCTTGTCGCAACATGGAGCGATCGAGAAAATTACTATCTTGCCTCGGTACGCAACACATCTATTTTGGCCCATTGTACCTGGAACTGACGCGTTTGGGTATTAGGAATACATTCCTGGAGGCGACCTCGCGCTGCGAATAATGCAGCAACGCACTTTCGACGAAGTTGAAGCACGATTCTATATCGCTGAACTCGTGAGTATTGACGCGTTCAAATTTGATTTGCAATGGCTCATAATCTCCTGATCTTTCAGATCGTAGCCCTTGAAAGACTCCACACGCGCAAAATTATCCACCGCGACATCAAACCGAGCAACATCCTCATCCGACCCGATGGTCACATTGTTCTAGCCGACTTCGGCGTCTCAAAGCGATTTTCGGATCCTAGCGAAGACTCGGACGAGTCTTTCTACACCGACTCTGATGATTCTTCCAACTCCAGTCGATGCAGCTCAGCATTAGAGGCTTGCCATCGGCTTGGTATCAATATCAGTGGCGCGCCTTCAGTAGATGGCAGTAGCTCAGACACGTCAGCGTTTATGACTAGCGATGACTGTGGCACACCGTACTTTATGTCGCCTGAACAGCACCGCGGAGACCGGTATTCGTTCGAGGTTGACTATTGGGCTATGGGAGTTATCTTGTACAGGATGGTGACAGGAAAGGTAGAATTAACTTCGTTCTTCTTCCGATACGACGATCTGACATACGATGTTTAGATGCCATTCGGCGACAGCGCAATGAACAAGGGCCAGATAGCGAGGAGTGTACTGGAAGACGACGTTTCATTCATTGGTCACTCGAGTACGATCTCGATGGTCACACAAGACTTCATCCTCGGCTTGCTAGCGAAGGACCCTTGCCATAGATTACATCCATCCCAAATACGAAAAGACCCATTCTTCTATGGCATGTAAGTTCAAGTTCTCTTCTCATCCATTGTCATTAAACATGCAACTCACCCACTTGCTTTAATTTTCCTTTCATCTTATACAGTGACTGGTCATTAGTAGAGAACCGCGACCTAGCAGCTCCTTGGCGTCCGTACGTGGCGCCTATCCCAAAACAATCTCGCGCGATCTTTGCCGGATACCGAGAGCTTAGTTCAGCTTGTTATATGGAAGACTCCGCAGACTCGTTTACTTGGTATAGTCCGTATGCTCGCCTGCGCCATCTGAGGTCGCTTGATTCCTCATCGGGTGGCGGAAGCAAGAGCAGTTCGCGTTCTAATACTTCGACGTTCGATACACGATGGAAATTGTGGTTCCGAACCGTGTTCTGTACGAGTGACGCGAAGATGAGGAGAAGGCGAAGAAAAGGATGGGTAGCGGCCTAGAGATATTGGGTGCATGTGCTAAATATATGAACGAACACTATAGAAAGGACACATTGTATGTAATATAGATGGACAAGATAACATAACAATATACCCACAAAAACATTGTATACCATCTTTCGATGAACTTTACCTATGCAAAACATTCATCATTTGACTTGAAGATGCCAAGGTTTGAGAGCACTCACCATTGTATCAGCCCCGCAAAACTTCGAAACTCATTAAAGAATCGTAGAGATAGTCTCAAAATGACTCGTGGGCTGTAAAGACATCGAATAATTTGCACGTATCCGGTACCGTATCCTACCGTATCATCGTCAAGATTGTGTCTAATGGATGTACTCAGAATTCTGATGATTGTTTTACGGAGGTGCGCCAGCACCGACATCCCTCGAAACTAGAATTTCGAAGCGAGCACCACATGTGAGACGTACTTGGAACGGACGAAGGAGGCTCACATGCGAATGCATGTTAAGACACTGGAAATTCCATATCGCGGCTCGCTGATATATCAGTTGCACTGAATTTTGATAATGCCGTCGAGCGGAATTGTTCCTCTTCCCGGTGGCCTCTTCATCTGATGCAAAACGACAAAGTTTGCAGATCTGTCCAGCGGAATCCCAGAAGAGCCGAGTACGAGGAACGACACGTTGGCAATCACTACAAATGCTATTCGGAGGTTCATCGAGTCGACTTTTTTCTGTGCGGCGTATCATTCCGGATAAGCGCGTTTGGGCATCACGAAGGCGGTGACTGCTGAGTCCGTGGAAGCATTGCGATTGAAAAGAGTGTATAATGATTACACAAGGATGATATACTGAGTAAGTAAGGATATACAGGGTAATGGAAGTCAAGATAGTCAGTCGCGACTCGCGACTGAATTCGATGACGAGGGACTGGTCTCCGGTTACTATATTAGAATGACCGCGGCGCTCAGGTTGCAGAGCTTCTGAGTTTAGCAAATATAAGCCAAGGGTTCAGAGTAGCGGCCGATCCACTGCCCGCAAGTGGTAGCTGAGACCAGCAAGTCGAGCAGTAGGCTAGCCATCCTGAACGAAAGGGCGATGAATCATGGCTAGTATTAACGCCTGAGCCTTGAGCATGCGCTCACAAAAGCTCGCGATAAAGTTACGTGACCGTCAGGGTATAAGCTCATTTTTGGACGCACTTCAATACATAATACCTTGATTGTCCGGATATTCACCGAAATGCTTGCAAGATTGCGTCTTGAAAAGTCATTCGATACATATACAGCCCTCAAACATTAGAAAAGATCCGAAAATTTTTTAAGTCGCAGACGCTGCCTATTACCATTCCCGTTCTTTTCCCTTGTCCTCCGAGTCCTTGGGCTCTGTGTCTTTTCGTCCACAAGGCTCCTCCGACATTGTCATGAGCCGTTCCGGCAGCCTCGTGGATGATGTGGTCTTTTTCCCCTTTGCCAATGCCGACGCCAGCAAATGTTTGTGATGGGTAATCAAAAGGCTTTTTCCTGAAGACGGAAGTTCGTTGGTCGCTGCCGGTCACTGCTTCTTGGAATTGTTCCCGCAGATCCGATTTCTGGGGGGCTCCAACCTGTGACATAGGATTCAGGCTGAAAGCGTTTTTCAACTGTTCTCTAAGGAAGTCACTCGCACCCCGTCTAGTTACAGTTGGGCGAAAATCAGGTGGATCCAATCTGTTGTTGGAATGAGTCAAGTATTCATGAGCATTCTCACTGTCGAGCATCTGGATTGTTCGGCCAAGCACGAGCTATAGCGGTTCCATAGACTTGAATGAACAACGTAGCGAGGGGCCTAGTTAAGTGAGTAAGATAAGCGCCCAAGCGGATTCATAGTAAGTCAATATCGGACGTATTGGTCGGTTTGCGCATCTGGCCTGTGGAGGGGCTTGACAACGCAAACGTTCCCTGCAAGGACGGATTCGTAGCGGAGAAATAAAGAACATCAGTTCAAAGTAAAACGAACGTGAAGGAAAATCCGATCCTCAGGCAATACCTGAGAGGACATAATAGACAAATGAGATCCCCCTCCCCAAGTAGTACTAATCGAATAGCAGAGCTTACGAATGATTTTGTCTAGCTTACTAAGTACTAAGTACATTTCTCAACAAGGGTAAAGAATTTGGGATCTTGAGAAAGGTGGTCCAAAGGACGAGGCTGAAATTCTGTGAACCCATTCTCATGCTCTTCAAAAAACGAATAACATGCGCTATGCATCACCTTTTGTGGGATTCCATCTTCATTCCATCTTATTGCAGCTCTTTCAAAACACACCGGAATTTTTTCTCTTTCCGGTGTGAAAGATGGAATTCTGGCAAAGCTTCACTTACAAATCTGAAGCAACTCCGATTGTATTCTCCGCATGACAAATCTCAGTTTTCTTCACTAGAGGACTGTCTCGCATCAATGATTATGAGTTATACTGCGTGTTTCCCGAAGTAGGTGGCTATACTGACAAGACCTCTTGCCAAAGGTCACTAGTACCCGTAAGCTCATTGAAACCCAATACAGATGCAGGGAACTCGCTGATTCTGAGTCGTGTAGCCTAGTTTTTGACTAGAGAATCAAAAAATGTTGTTGTTTAAAACAAGATGCTTCTCACCCCAAACGGAATCAGCTTTATGTTCCTTTCTTCTCCAACACACTCCGGATACTCCGGAGGAAACGTTACAAACATGTCTCCCGCCAAAGGCCACTTGATTGGACACGCAGGCACGATGATGCTTACAGGCGGTTTTCCAGAGTCGAAAATCGGAGAAGGAAGTTTATATGATTCTGAGACTGTGGGGATGTTTCTTGTTTCAACCTCTGTATTTTCCGCATCGTTGTGGAACATCATTTTCGCAGAATCCGTATTGATAGCGTACTCCCAGTCTCCTACGGGGTCTATTTGTAAATCAATAGCGTGAGGTTCGTAAGGGTCCTGAGCGATGATTTTTTCAGAACGAGGAACTGAGTAGAAAGGTTGGGCAGTTCAGCGGTTTATTTGGAAAGTTTATGATGTGGCGACGTACTATCAAAAGCATAATTCAGTGGTCCTCGATGAACTGCGACTGATGAATGTAGGCGTT
This sequence comes from Lentinula aff. lateritia, assembly GCA_027886305.1. Lineage (NCBI taxonomy): Eukaryota > Fungi > Basidiomycota > Agaricomycetes > Agaricales > Omphalotaceae > Lentinula > Lentinula aff. lateritia. Next base: position 15,583 of record MU795410.1, on the reverse strand, counting down.
TCTCTGGAGTCACAGAAAGAATTAGGAACGAGTTACGAGATATGCAAGACAATCGGACTACTCACCAATTGTGATCTCAGCTGGATAATACAGCACAATGTTTGACATGCCCCCACCAACAACTCTCTGCATAAGCCCCGTCTCGCTATCAGGAGCAAGCTCCATTTGCTGTCCATCATCCAACAACATAGAACCACCAACGACCCAGTTAGGTACACGGATATAGTATGTGAATGGTTTTACGGCGAGAATTGTGATGTTCAACATGTCGCCGAATGGGTAGAGAGTATCGACAGTGACTTTGACTTGATTATCTGGAATCCGTTACAAATCATTGAGTACAATGATTCAGTTGAAAGCAGAAGAACCTCACCTCCAAACAGAGTGGTTTGCACTTCAAAAGGTCCCAGATACAGCTGAATCAACCCGTTTCGATCAGGTGTAGTGAGGAAAGCGTTTGTTATAAATTTTGGCCACCCTTGAGGAAAGTTGACTGTGCAGCATCTATGTATTGTCGGTTATATTGGTCCTTGAGCTAAGTATAAGTATGGCTCACGGATAGTTGGGCTCTAAACCAAAGACGTTTGAATAAGGGCTGAAGCGTTACATCGGTCAATACATAACATCTGAACGGGCGTGACGTACCCATCTTCTGGGAATGGATTCCTAGTAAATCGGCAAAGAAAAAGAAAAAAAGAAGTCGGCAAGCCATCCAATTGGTAAGAAAACAGGGGGCGACCCACGGGCTCATGTTCTTTGCCGCGACTTGGTTCTGTTGCTGCAGGTACTGACGGCCCCACATATCAGCAGTGATAGTGGCTGGTAGAGCATTATATGTCATCCGTTCGACCTGGAGTGATATTGAGAATGGCACAAACGGCGACAAGGCATGAACTCACCCTATCAGCATACTTGATATCTCCGATAACCTGATAGAGATACGAGCCACTACGAGACGAATATTTTAAGATACCGCAAAGGAGCAAGAACGTTCTAGAATTTACGAAAACATTGCTTCCTATCACGAGGGTCAGTATTCTGAGCTCTTTCGGTCAAAAAAATAGCATACCACCACTAAGCATAACTCCGTGCTGAAGATCAAAAGCCAAGAAACGAATTCAGCAACGGTCATATTAACAAGAGTCACAAGCACACCCTCTGACAGCCTCCAATCCAGCCAACATCTCGTCTGCGGCATACGCCCCGGACGGACGTCCATGATATTTGAACATGAGATCCCAACTGAGATTTGCCGCGTCGATATCTGCCCCCACTAAAAGAGTCAGCGAATCAGGAAGAAAAAGAGGACCATTCACGTACCAGATTGATTATGGGTAAATCGGTATGTAGCAGGTAGTGCTTTGAGTCCTTCCGCCATGTTGACGCCGTGCCACTATAAGTATCAAGTCGGTATACATATTAGGTTGTATGCTGAATACGAAGATATACAAACTGAGAGCTCAATCCCGAACGGATTTGTGAGGTTTTCGACTGGTCCAGTAGGGAAATACTAGGACAGACGTGACTGATAGGTAGAAAATTCTGGAGCAAAACGTACCTCTCTAGAAAAGACTTTCTCCCAAGGTACCCCACTCCATTTGAGCCGCTTCATCGTATCCAGAAGTATTTCTTCTTCGCCTCTGGGATGCGAATCATACAACCTTGAATGGGGTTCACGAGGTTTACTTACGAAAGAGTATAAGATGATCACCCACCACTGCAAAACCATCACAAAGTCTTCCCATCGCGTAGCAGCCCAGCTCTCCACTCCTTCTCCATCGCGTAACATCCTGTTTGCTAGTTTCATGAATCTATGTAACGCCGTGACAACTTTATCTGTGAGTTCGGGCTTGTATTCAACCATCTGGATAGCCCCGAGGAAGAATGGGTACCTAGAGCAAGCCATTAGTGAGCATTTCGTTCGAGATCCATGCATAAATCCAGTAGACATACCTTCCCCAAAGATATCGCGGCTTATCAGTGCCTACTTCCGGACCCAACCATCCCGTGGAATCTTGATGATCCAGGACGTAATCCAAAAATTCTTGAGTCTTCTCGTTGATGATGGAGTTGTTCATGAGAATGCCATTTGGAACCATGGCGTTGAACCAGTAGCTGCCAGCTATTGAAGATTCAAAGCAAACTGGTTGGTTGATCACCATAGGTAGAGTTCATCATGGTACAAGCCTTCTTCGAGGTAGGAATAGTAAGAATGGCCACCGGTCCAATCCGAGTTGGATACACTAGAAAGCAAGTGAGGGAAGGTTAGACCAGGGGAAGTTCAGAAGCATACAGCTCATAAAATTCGTGCATATGTCCTGCAACGCCATCGGTTTGAACTTGTAGCTGGTATGCAAGTAGTTACAAACTTTCTAAGAGAGCTTTTAAAGACGTACCTGATCATAAAGCCATCCAGCAGGTCTCACTTCTCCCAAAGGCAAAGTCAAAAACTTCTTCGGCGCGACTTCAACGAGTCTTCAGAACCATACAACTTTACTTGTACATATGAAGTTCGTACGTTCATATTTGCCTATAACGCTTGTGAGCGCGAAGCAAGCCACCAGAAAGACATACTTTGCAGTGATCATCGGAGCTGGTCAAGCTCAGAGATTGAGCGAAGATGATAACAAGACGGCATGGGATTTTCCTTTGATATGTGGTGAATGCTGAGCGCTAGCGCTGAGGTTTCTCAGTCCGGTTGTTTGCGGTAGAATTGTCGAGCGCTTGATTCCTGTAGTACTACTTAGGAGCGGTTCAGATGGGCGGTGATGGTTATCACAGTGTCCTTACCCCCAAACCACCATGGCTCGAATCCCACTCACTTCCCGCCCTCTGGACTTCGTGTACTTCTGCTTCTTTCTTGTTCGCTTGCCATCCCTACTTTCCTTGAAACGTGTTTGATCATCCTGCAGAACCATATCCCCGCTTCAATCCTACTCGACTTCCAAAAATTTTACCCTAAAGCATATGTGCCCACCTTGATACTGCGGATGCGCCAATGGTGGATTAATATCTCAGCCGACCCACTAGTTGCGGCTGCAGCTCGGGGGGATGACCTCCTACATGGAGAACTTGTTTGGTTTGGATGCTTCGCATGGCTTGAGCTGTAGGAATTCATCTCAATGTATCGTGCTCACTGACTCGATCTCACTACATCAGACTATTCCAATTCCCAGTCTTCATACTTGGAATGAGAGGTTTATGGAATGGTGCGTTCTCGCTTGTCAACTTATATGCAATCTTCTATAATTCAAGTGCAATCTTCTCGTCGCTCAGGCTCACGTTCAATATACGTATTGATGCTGGCATACGGCGCGTCAACGGCTACGACTGTCCTCCCATGTATAGTCTATTTCCTACAAGAGCGCCACAACATGACTTCATCACAACGACTGATGCTGCTTTCGAGTTATGTCCCGTTCTTTTTGGTCCCCTTGTTGATGGCTGTCGACATGGGCTTCAGGGTGTATAATATTGTCTCGTATATTGAAGTGAAGGGAAAGACAGAATAAAAGGGATCGTGGTAAATGGGACTCGGGAGTTGGGAAACAGGATCTTGCTTGCGTTTTTATTCAGCGTTTTGTTACATCGTTTTTCGTCAGCTCCCCATGCAAAATAAATCCAAAATTCATATGGGCCTGCGCGCTCTTGTGAAGTAACGACAGCTAACGTTGGAATAGTAAGGGAATTCTGGATTACGCAACTGAACTAATGATTTCACACCCATTCTCAAGCCGGCCTTGAGACTCGGAATCAGAGAATTCTGGGATTCGCCTCGTTGTATACTATTTTGTATGAAACTGCGTTCTACATTCATTCTCTCCGTCCTCTCTGCATTATCTAGTCTATCTATCTATCTGCCTTCGTGAGATTTCCCCTTGATCTTTCAACAATGCCTTTAATCTTCCCCCCCTACTTCTCAAGCTGGTCTTGAAAGGCCTTCAATCGTTTTGAGCCCGTCCTAAAAAGCACGTCGCAACTTCCCCGCCCACAGCTACAAAATGAAGATATATAACTACGTCCTCCATCAGTTCATTCATTGCTCCCAGAATCTCCTGCAGAACCCCACCCGAATTAGCGTCATTTTGGACCCGATTTTGGCGATTTCCTGGTTCGAAATAGCGTATTGACAATCATGGCAAAATCATAGCGTCAATCAGGGCGTCAGGCCGGGCGGAGTTCTGCAGGAGATTCTGGGGGCCTACTTAGCTTCTTCTCTGCCTTCAGACACGGTACTTGAATACGCGCTGGAAGAGGCCAACAACTGTACGATTGAGGTGGAGGATAAGGGACTTTTTTTAGAGGACAAGGGAATCGAGTACAAGGAGGATGAATCTTCCAGGGAGAACATTCCAGGTTATCCCTGAGTTCCCCCTCCCATACGCGTAACGTTACTTGCAATTATCTCCGAACTAGAAGTCACCCCCTCATTCTACCCCGTGCCTCGACATCCGCAAATGACACGCCAAGTTTAACCCGCTCATCCGCAGTTAAGCCTCGCTCCCCATCGACCCCACCTACAACCTTCTCCCCCAGATACCAAACCCCATCTGCTCGTGGATTATCAAAGTAGTGCAGCCTGACAGAAATGTAATGATTCCCGTTACTATCCATAGGCGTAACCACATCAAACACATGATTAATTCCCAAATACCAATTAGGGGGAACCCCATTCCATATAGAAATCCTAGACCAAAAAGACGTGCATAGACAGCACATTCCTCCCCCACCAGGCCCCGCAGATATTCAGGCTTCTCAAAGATCACTGCAGGCTTATTTTGAAACGTTTCTGGATAATACACAAGCTATTTAGGTTCGGGACCGACCAGGTTAAAGTATTCGTCGTAGATGCACCGCAGGATCTCGTCAGGTAGCTTTCTCAAGGGGAAAAGTAGAGACTGAAGGTGTGCCGTATACTCTCGTAATGTTCTTGCTAGGATCGACCAGGATCGACCGGGCCTGTCCCCTGCCTGTCCACAAGATTCTCGGCAATATCACCGCTTCATAACCTTCAAGATGGCGATGAGCGGATCGCAAGATATTCTCGACTACATCTGGATAAACCGAGACGGGCCCTAACCCTGTGCGCAACCTTTGACGGACTTCAGCCGAGGTAAAATACAAGATAAGCAATTTATCATGAGTGCAGGGAGGAAAGGACTTGAGCAGTACAGACGCCTGTGCACTGAGAGCGGGTATCAATATAAAGGAAATTTTCATAGGGTATATACATGATTACTTTTACACTACCCTAAATTCACCAGACTCAGCGTAGTAAATGCGAACAGTACAAATTACAAGAAAGTCAGAAATTGGAGTTGTGGAAAGAAAAGGGCAAGCTTGGCAAGGGTAAACGGATGCGACGAAGGTGGAAAAGCAATGAGGATTGAAATCGAAATCGACATGCCGAAGAGCATATTCACAGGACGAGAAAAGAGATCTTATAGGCCGGTGAGGTTATCAACAGTGTTACCAACACCATTTACAACATTTCCAACATTGTTAACAGTGCCATCAACAATGCCAGTAGCAGTGGAAGTAACGCCACCACCAAGACCGTCACGTTCGAGGCCAGTGAGACCATCTACGGTCGACCCAACGCCATTGACAGCGTTGCCAACCGTGTCAACTGTTTCATCAACAATTCCAGTGGCAGTTGATGTTACACCAGTAACAAGGCCGTCACGTTTGAGTCCGATAAGACCATCTACAGTCGAGCCGACGCCATTCACAACGTCGCCAACAGTAGTTACAACGCCGTGTACAATTCCAGTGGCGGTTGATGTAAGGCCTCCAACAAGACCGGTTGAAGGAGTAGAAGGCACAGAAGAGGCGGAGGTGGCAGTGACGTTAGTGTCATCGCGAACTTTAAGACCAGTTAGGCCATCGACTGTGCTGCCGACATCGTCCACAACGTTCCCAACAGTGTCAACAGCTCCGTCAACAACTCCGGTGGCAGTAGAGGTGACTCCGATAACGATACCATCCCGCTTGAGTCCAGTAAGACCATCTACAGTCGAACTGACATCGTTTACAACGTTGCCGACGGTGTCGACTACACCATCGATCACATTGGTCGCAGTAGTCGTGACCCCACCGACGAGGCCGTCACGCTTCAGGCCTGTAAGGTCATCTACAGTCGATCCGACGCCGTTCACGACATTTCCAATGGTTGTCACAGCACCATCCAGAATCCCGGTGGCAGTATTGGTTAAACCGCCTACTAGTCCAACTGTCGCAGACGCGGTGGCGGCACTGGAGGCGACAGAAATGCTAGCGGTGGTATTGGAAATTGCAGAAACACTGGCTGAGGCGTCGCGTTGACCCTTTGAAATATAGGACACAATCAGACAACTTTCACGAATTATCTCGTTGAAACTAGCTTACAAGAGGTGCAGCGTCCGCGGAAGAGAGCGCCAGCGCAATTGAAAAAAGGTTGATGATAGTACTTGAAGGGTACATGCGGGATAAGTTGCGGATAAAGATTCAGGTAGTTGGGGGGAAAAAGACAGGAGTGTTTCTCGACCGAAGTATGTGGGTCAGAGAGTAAGGAACGAATGTGGTGACCTAGTGAGGTTCAAAAGTCGAAAGACGGGTATAATGATTCGAACCTCCCATAGAGCACGGCACTTTATATGCCCAACTCGAGCCATCACGAGTTGTTGCTGCATGATCTTTGTTATAGATTATGGAGCGGATTGGAGCTTGCTGGAGCTGAGAGTAAGCGATTCTGTAGAAATCTAACGCGTTTCCAAGCTAGTAGTCAAGGCGAAAATTCGTTTAACAGACTTGACATAGTTTGGGCGTGTATGTATGTGGAGCCCAGAAATGGAGCTCTGGAACAGAGTTCAGCATCGTGATAGTCCTCCGATGCTTCTTAGCAGATCTCGAAGGACAGAATGCTCGGAAAAGATTCTTGAGACCGAGTTCTATGTCTTTCATCTACATACATAGCCTGATGCACACACATGAAGATATTAAAGGACGTTCGGTTGAGGGCGGGAACCCTTGGGGGCTCCGTCTGTATGTATTTCTTTGTGTGGAAGCGGAGTGGGGTTATGATGCACTCTGCAATAGAGAAAGTCCGGCACGAAGAACAGTAGAATGTAGATAGTTTTTTCAACTAGAAGTCAGACGGTCGTCCCCGCAAGCCTGCATACAAGGAAGATATGGAAAAGACGGAATGTCATAACACGAGTTCCTCCCTCCCAAAACAGGGCTGACCTTAGAGGCATGACGGCAAGAGCCTCGATAGAAGTGTGAACAATGGCAGCCGGTCATCCGCATCGCTATCGCAACACCTAGAATGAACAGGGGCGCGATAGAATAGACAGAGGTTGGGTCGAGGGGTGCAAACAAAGCAGAGTGACCACTTTGTTTCGCAAAAGTCTCATGTAAGTGATGTTCTTCCAACTGTCGCCTGGCCGGCAAAACCACTTCGAATTCCTCAACTGCGAGAACAAGCACAAGTGACAACTTCTAGGCAGGAAATCGTTGATGGGAAGAACTAAGTAGTGGGGTCTGTTGTTTGACAATCAAAGGCGGCGACGACAGATTATGAAAGAAAGAGTGGAAGGAGACGTCCGTGGATACTGTGTAACATTTTGAAGAAGTAACATGAATGAAGTCACAGAATTTGGACGGTCAGGAAATTAGGACTAACGGCTCTGACCCTTGGGAACATTATTTCTAGTTCCCGTTCGATGAGCCGAGGATCCAACATCGACGCAGCTTGGAAATCGAAATCCGAGTCATGAGTACGATGGTACGGATTCCAAACACAGTTCGTATCGTGCATATCGACCACCAACACCACCTCTTGCAAACCGGAAGAAAGAGGTAGTGATCTACTTCGACTGATCGATAGGAGAGCAAGCTCCAAGAACCATGTATCCAGTGCGTATATGATTTCGAGTTGATGCTGGATAATCTGTGTATCGGCACGCAGATCTGACATTACGGTGAGATTCTGATTCTGACTGTGGATGACATGGAAGGCAAGGACGGTCATGAACGCGGCATTGTCGTAAAGGGTCAGTTTCAAGGAAGATAATTCAGATAGTAGAAGCAACTGCTGTATGATTGTGATACGCCCGGGGAGGGGATGATCTGGTCCTGGTTCAGTATGACGGAGAAAAGCCAGTCTCATTTCCACAATTGAACTGAAGAACAGATTCAAGGAAGAGATCCGAGAATAAGCCTGTGTGATGTAAGCAAACAGCTTGGTTCCGGAAGCTGCAAAAGAATAGAACAACGAACCATAGTTATGAGACGGTGCCTGGAAATGTAAGCAAACTGAACTTACGATCGTTGACATCGGACGAGACCTTGACATCCAGTGTGCGCGCAAAGTGACCAAGAGTATCGGATTGGAATGCCCCTAGAACGATACCTATGGTAGGAAGCGACCAGTCTTTGAAGCCCGAGCCTAGGCTCATAACATCAACGAGCGACTTGGACTCTGGCAGATTCTTGCAAAGTCCACTAAAGCAGCACCAGCCCGGAATCTCAAACCTCGAGAATCCATCAGGCTCAGTAAGAGCATCCTGGTAGGAGGAGTACGACACTCCCACAGACACGGAGGATGGTCTTGCGTTATGAAGAGTAGTCGAATCTGTGCGCGTAAGCTCTAGGGCACAGCTCATCCTTGGCCCATAGGGACCCGATGTATTGGTTCCAAATAGTCCTTGAAAGACGACGCGGCGAAGACGGGGGAATCGTGTACAAGAAAAGGTGTGTTTATTGAGTAATCGTTTGATATCAGAATTCTGCATGGATTCGAAGCTCGTAAATTTGATTTCTTCAAGCGAAGGAGCAGAGGAGAGAACACCGCTGAAAGGCTCGCAGACCATGAAGTACAGTACCTGAGGTGCGCTATCGATGGTGAGAAATCGCAGATGACCGAAGGAAAGCTCGTCGATAAGTTGAAGCAGAGTCGATATGGTGGAGTCGGGATACAATTGCAACGAATGAGGACCATTGCTGATTGGTTCCAAGGGACCGTCGCCGCTTCGGCAAAACATCAGCTTGAGTCGAGCAACATTGCTAGTGAGGTTGACCAGGGACGATATTCCATTCGAACAGAATGATTGAATGGTGCGATCCTGATTATCACTGCATATACAATGTGCGTCCGTATCCTCCAAAAGCCACTTCTTCCTATATACTGGAAAGATACCATACGCCAGATCGAACCGACGCTTTGATTGAGGAAGAGCAGGAGGATTCGGATGGTCGAGAGAGCATAGAAGATGAAGCTCGGAAAACAGGATCTTGGCTGCAGCTGCATGCCAGGCAGGCGACACAAGCGAACATGTCTTCAAATCAGAAGTACTGTCGGATACAAAATCAAGAATAGCATTGAGGATTTCGACAGGAATAGCTGGAGGCTCCATCGCTGCTAATTCAAGACAGTGAGAGAAATGACTGATATGGTTCACTGCTGACGTCGTTTTGGCAAATAAATTTTTTTGATAGTATAAGCTACTGTACGTCAGGAAAGCACGTACTGAGATTCACTCTTTTCCCTGGTGGCTGAAAGTTATAGGTTAGGCGTAAGAAGCGCTCAGGTGCTGGGTATATACAGCACTCACGTCCAGTTTCTCGCCATCGGCCGGACCGTCACACCGAATAGACCTGAGTAATAGCGAGTGATCCGTCGTCGTCCCGCCATTTGAGGTATATGTAATCCATGTGTTTGGCGGTTGAGGCCGACATTGACATCCTAAAATTTTGATAAAAAAGTCAGCTTATAGTGCCGAAGCAGAAGATCGATGATTGGGACTTACACATGAGAATACTACAGTATAGTCATTATGCCACATCGATGCAAAATCTGTTTCGGCTAAGGGTCCGAAAGCAGTTGAGAGCATTTCCCAGCAGCAAAATGGCTCGAAGCATACAGCCTTCAGTGCTTTCAACGCTGGGATCTGCTGTGGTCTGCTCAGCCCTTGGCCGAAAATCCAGGTTTTTGCAGATATTAATAACTTTAAGGAGGTTCACAGCGCTTGTTCGCGTGACGCAGGCCACGTGCACTTGGCACGTGGATGAGCTCTGTTTGAAACTTGGATTGTTTACTCAAAGTTCGACGCGCTCTCTTCTTTTCCTTCATCTACCCCTTTCAGTTCTATTGAATTACGCTTAGATTGCGATCCACTGCTCATCAAAATGCCTCGCAAAGCCACGACTGCGATAGACGATTTAACTGACGCTCCAGCTCCTCGTCGGTCGACCAGAATCAAGGAGATTCCCAAGCGTGAGCTCACCGTGGCGAAAAAGGCTTCTGCCAAGCTCCGAGCAAAAACGGCAGATAAAGTCAAGGAAACTAAAGATGCCGCTGGAGAGGAAAAATCTAAGCCCGCGAGGGGAAAAAAGCGCAAGGCCGATGAGGATACTGATGCTGAAGATGCTGCCGCAAAAGCTCCCGCTTCCAAGAAGGTGAGATACTGCTTCACCTATTGTCTACGGTAAGCTCACGGTGGGAGTCCAAACCGATCCTCAAGGCCAAGCCAGTATCAAAGACCGTTGCCAGTCAACCACCTTCTAAAGTTGTTAGCAAGCCGTCTTCGAAGGCTAAGCCTTCATCGAGAGCTTCCGCAAAGCCAGCTTCGAAGGTGAGTATATTTTGACCATTTATGTGTTTATCGTCAATAACGATTTTCACTCAGACATCCGTAAAGCCCCCTTCAAGGCCAAATAGTCGTGCAGGATCTAAAAAACCTGCTTCTAAGGTAATATTGCATTTCCATCAAATCACCACTATTTTTTCTCCTTCCGATTTCGTCTGTTTTTATATTTTATATTTGTTTTGCATATTTGACTGACTCTTTTCAGGTCGAAAATATTGTCCCAGCTGCGGCAAATACCAGCGTTGATGAGACTATTGCGGAAGACCCCGCCGCTGAAGCTGCAGCAGAGGACGAGGCTGATGTACGAATATCTGTTGTTACTCGTCCGTTTCGAACATTTATGTTCTCGTTTAGGAGCCTGAGGCTTAATCGAACAATGTTATCGATAACCATCCTCGCCAACACACTTGCCTCATGTGTATCGTCTTCCGGTATAAAATCATGTCGCGTCGGATTTGATTCTGTCGGAATGAGTCCCTTTTCAAGGTTTCATAGCAGTAGGCCATGAACCCTTGCCCTATTTTATTACACGTGTCCGGTTTATTTTGCTATCACAGGTTTTCCACTTTTTGCTCTCCCCTCTTGTTTCTATATTATTCCTTCTTTTCTATAGCCACTAGTTTATTCATTATTCTAGTCCCTATAACCTGCTATTGTCGTCATCGTCGTTGTCCTCCGTGTATGTGTAATGTGTGCGACCATTGATGATGTTTTATGAACTACTGTAGCTCGTAACTTGTTCATATACATGATTATTCGAATTTGGAATTGGTCACAATATCTTCTTTTTCTATGTTGATATTGTCTTCATTGCTCCTTTCCCACCATTTGCCGCGTCACTGTGTACATAGTTATGCCATTTGCTCCTGTGACTATGCAGCAAGCACCCACAATGAGGAATATTCCGTTTCCTTACCTCCTTTCTCATCACTTTCGTCTTCGATTCTTTCTTTCCCTTTGTATTTTATTGCCCGCCACATTCACATTTTATATGCCTCCTTCTACTGTATGTTGCATACTTACTCTTATTGATTGAATTTAGAACGCTGTGGTCTATGACTGCACTTTTCGCAATTTGAAAGATGTTTGTTCCAAATTGGCGGCAGGACTTCCTATACCTTTGGATACTGGCTACATCCTTCTGTTTTTCTCCATCTGCTGGGTAAATTCATATACTACGATAGGGCTAACACAATTCTTTCATAGGGTTGGTGGGATCTCCAGCAAGAATATTTCATCACTTGTGAACGTCCACTCACTCCTTGATAAGTCATAATGTTAGGCCAGCACAGTAACCGCTATTCGATCAGTATACTCCCCATATCGTGCTTTGAACTTCCACGCCTACATTACCCCAGTCGTGTTCTTACAAAAATCATTTGTTCATTGCACGTTTAGTTCATTCCCATTTTCGCCACTCGTACTTCTGATCCGTTTTCTGTTTATTGACTGCAGGAGTTCAGCAGTGACGTTCGATTTCCACAATACTGGCCAAAAATATCTGCTGACTTCCGAATCAAAACCATTGCTTGTAAAGCCCACCCCGTGTACCAACCAACTTTGGAACTGGAACTATCATTGAGCACTACACTTGTAGTATCTTCGATGCAATGATGACCGGAGCCAGCGCCCTAACCTAGGCCTGATTCTCATGTGACGTAGCACGAAAGCTTCCTCTCATTTCAGTGTGACGAAATTCACTGCTGGTGTATGCTTTTCCATGAGGGATTGCCCCAACGTGCGCGTGTGGATTTATTTAGATCGAGAGGACTTTCACCCAGACTTATAATTCCAAATTTGAGATGGGAACTGCCGAGAAGGAGGGGCTACTTCGGATTCGTGACGGTTCAGGCCTTTCAAGTATTCACACAGATTGTTGGGCGTTGGTGTTAATCTTGTCTTCCGGTGACGGTTGTACTGTTCTTAGGCTGTCCGGCGGCTGTCGAAGATAAATGCAGAAGTAAGACGCTCCACAACCGCCGATTGTTCGATCAAAGATGGATTGAAATTCATCTGGTCATTACCTTCATGTTCGAATGCTCTCCATCTCAATATATCTCTTCACAGGAGCAATCTCACGAATCCCTGATTGCTGAACTATCATTGCGGAGGTTGATCCCGCCGAACCAATGGTATGTTACTCACAAATTTTCATGTCTTGGGTGTTTCTTCTTGAATGTTGTTTGCCGAGAGCGTACTTCTGATGATTGTTTCGATTCGTCAATTCTATTGACTGGAGAATGGGAGAGGGGTATTGTCTTGAGAAATTCTGACGTATTGGCCACCGAGGTGGGTATCTACAACTACCGAGCGTGTCAAGGAACAGGGCTTGAAGTTGTACTCTTCCTCAACAGTTCTTTACCCAGCTTTTATTTCCTGTCAAGCCAAAAGAAAACAGATGTATTGACCTCGGGAATGTAATCGAACTATGAATACAAATGTCTTCAGAGGCTAGAATCCCCGGAATCATTAAGTAGCTCGCTGACGTTTGCTGACCTACAAGTTTGTACTATTGCTTTTTTTTCGAATTTGTTCGGTGATCCTCTAGGACGAACACATACAGGTTTACTACCGGGCTCCCTTCACTTCAGGTCTTCCAGGTCTCTTTTGGAAAACAGAACGATGGCGGCACCGCTCCAGCTACACAGATGGATGGAATGCTGTCATACTTGATGCCTGCCAGAAGGTCAGCCCTTGCCGCACACTCGAGGTACTCAGTTTTGACGCAACTCGTCATTTGGAAGCATAGGAAGCATGAAGAATACCCAGAAAAGCACCCATCTTTCCCAAGACCAAAAAGTATGCTTCAATATATCCAAGCTCGCCTGCGCCACACGGTAAAGGCCGTTTTGCGCTGCTTGAACTTTGCACTTCATCCCCTATCTTCGGCTCTATGGATCATACCGATGTACTGTCAAAACCCCGTGCCTTCAGCTCTGAGGGCATATATAAAGCCCCCCCCTCTGCAAGAGTAAAATCATTGTCTTCAGACACTCCTAGCAGCCTTCTGCCATCGAGCAAGCAACTTTGTTGACTTCGACTTCAGCCTCCCCCAATCGCTCCCCGCAATAAGCATGTACTTTTTGACTGCGATCGTGAAGCTTTCCGTCGTTTTGGCACTCTCTGCCAATGCTGCACCTCTGGTGAGCCACTTTTCGATGTTTTCGATGTTTTCATGATATGGATTCCTTATTTTCCTTTTTTTATAGATCGGAAACGATCCTGAAGGGATTCTACCCACAGGAATTCTGCCCACAGGAATTCTACCGACAGGAATTCTGCCCACGGGAATCCTTCCTACAGGGATCCTTCCTACAGGGATTCTACCTACTGGAATTCTACCTACTGGAATCCTTCCTACAGGGATTCTACCTACTGGAATTCTACCCACAGGAATTTTGCCTACAGGGATTCTACCCACAGGAATTCTAGGACTCACCGACAGTGGTGACAATTTGTAGGTGGTGTTGGATCAGTCGCAAGTAGTAGTGCCATGGCCACTATACCCGCTGCTGTCGGTGCTGGCAGACATGTTGGTAGGATTCCCAGTAGTCTATGAGCAGTACAACTTGCTAGCCTTCCGATATTTCTTTGTTGCCTTCTTAAACGTCTCTTTCATCCCATCGTTGCGTAGGTCATTTTGTAACTTTTTGCGTCAAATGTGTTTTGGAATGTATAATCAATCGTGTCAAGAGTGATATAGAAACAGTCAGCCGTCGAAGTGTCATTTCACCTTCCAGTCCCTCCTTTTGGGCAAGGTCTCTCTATTAGCAGATTTGACTTGAGCCAAATAAGGAGCGAGCGATTGACGACTTATCAAAGAAAGAGGAAGAACACGAAAAAAAAGTCTTCATCGGAAATGCAAGAGCGCGCCGTATACATTGATTGAATACTACACGTTGTCCAGAGTCAGAGAACATGAGCACTACGAAAAACCAGGCTGTCTTTCGTTTGAAATTCTGCCACGAAAGCAGTAAGAAAATGTGAAGGGTCAACACACTAAAAATCGCTTCCATTCGCCTTCAACTTGTCCCACCCGGATTTGAAACGGAATTCCCATCATACCTATCCGTTCTCCGTGAAAGACCCATTCCGATCGCGGATGAATACCCCCTGGTCATGAGTCTCCAGACTTTCCTCCAACCAGAAACAGGGAATCTGGGTAAACGGTCTCTGACGAGGCGAGACGGGCATAGACATAGCCGAGGGGAGTATGATCAGCCGACCTCGAAGGAGGCGAAGGACCAGCGGTAAATGAAGAAGCGGGAACACATTTGGATGTCGGGAACGTTGTGCGAAAGGGCCTTTTGTAGCGAAAAGAATATGAGCCTAACGATCATCGATGAAGTTCAAGGTCGGAGAAAAAGATGAGCACACACATGCTGCTTCGTCGACTTCACTGGATTAGACGGTTCCGAACTGTTCCCATTCACTCTGACAAGATGCAGGAATGCTCCATGCTGAATTCTCGCCGGCCCAAATATAGCCAACGATCTCGGGTCGAATCTGGTTTGCCTATCCATGACTGAAGCAGAGGCAATTTCGTTGACTTGCAGTGGTTGTGTGGTTTATTCCGTCCAGTTAATTGCAAGACGCGATTGCTCAGGTGAAGTGAAGAGAAGTAGGTGAGGCACACAACGATCTAATTCCCCTTCCATGGTATGCGATGCGGCTTGAATCATTTTTCATTGAGGATACGCAACATCTTGGTAAAAGCTGGAGGGTTACGACTACATCTATTGCGGGAACACAGATTTGGGAACAGACGAATGAAAACATCGACCCTGCGTCCTCCACGTCTTCTTTTTGATATTGACTTACTTTTTTGATGGCTGACTGGATCATGAAAGGCATTTATATAAGGGCTGCTCAATTCTAATCGTTTCGAAAATGATTTAAATCACTCGTGAAATTTAGGAGCAGCCGATGATGCCGACGGTGCTTACATGAGGCAC
>MU795409.1:0-23934 GCA_027886305.1 Lentinula aff. lateritia | reverse complement strand
TGCCTCATGTAAGCACCGTCGGCATTATCGGTTGTTCCTAAATTTCACAAGTGATTTAAATCATTTTCAAAACGATTAGAATTGAGCAGCCCTTATAATAGTCGAAAATTTATCACATTGCCCTTTTCAAACTTTCCCTGTGCAGTTTTTTTCAAAGATCTCAACGTTCAAACTCCCAACTGTACTCACTTACAATATCTTCTTAAAGTTTGAAGGATGGTGGATAGTATGGATCGGTATGTACAAAGCCCCGTGGCAGCGATATGGACAGTCACTCAAAATTTTTGGTTTCATTCTGATGTGTATAACTGCTAATGGAGTTTCCGAGCAGGCTTTGAGAGATTGGGACGGATAGGGATGGATGCGCAAAATTAACGAATCCAAAGTACTCATGATCTGCACCCATTCACCATTTGAGCTGTAACCTGCTGTAACTCAATCCTGTCAAATCAGCCCGGCAAACTTTTGAAGGGTCCTAGATGTCACTTCACCTGATTTAGGATAAGAACAGTCTTCTATCTATATGACCGCCTCAGATTCCTCATTGTGGTTGTGCAGCATGGCCGCTCCGTTACACTACATGGATGAGAAACGCCCCCAATCTCTTCCCCATGCTCTGGAATTTGACCGCTGCGATGTCAATGATCATACCCTTTCTCTTCCTCCCATTTCCATTCCTCAGCGCGATTCTGGCAAGAATCGTTTTCTGAAGCTTCTTGCGGTCGCTGGACTGGCTGTTGCGTGTACTTTTTTGATACTCACCTTCCCCAAAGCTGCCAAGAGTGCGATGGAATATCATTCTCGCGTCATTCTCAAAGAGCCGCACAACATGACTATTTTGGACCATAATTCTCCACGTAATCCTGCATATCTGATCGAAGCCCAGCATGGTGTAGTGGCTACAGAGAACAAACGATGCTCAGAAATGGGTGTTGATATGCTTCGTAAAGGTGGTACAGCAGTAGATGCTGCTGTCGCTGCAACTCTGTGTATCGGAGTTGTCAACTCCTTCTCGTGAGTCTTATTTGTGCATTTTCTACCATAAACTCAGTCCTTCTCTTGTAGAGCAGGTATCGGTGGTGGAGGTTTGTATCTAGTATTTAATTTGGATCCTTTGCTCGACTCAATCATTGATCGTCCATAGGCTACATGACCGTTCGTATACCCCCTAAAAATCCAGGCGAAAGATCTAAAGCCTACACGATTGACTTCCGGGGGATGGCTCCAAGCGCTACTACCCCGACAATGTTCGACAACGGAAAGATAGCATTATCTGCGTCTGGAGGTTTGGCAATGTTGATTCCTGGCGAGCTTGCAGGGCTTCAAATGGCTCATGACGAATGGGGAGCCATGACTTGGAAGGAAGTTGTCGTGCCCAATGCTGAACTTGCTATGGGATGGACAGTAGACAAGGAGCTTGCAAGACGTATCCAGGTCTGTAATCTCTGGACCAGAGGTGCACATATTGATTTTGTATCTCGCAGTGGTTCCCAGACCTATTTACCAACGACCCGGATTTCAGAGAAACATTTGCACCAAATGGAACCCTCCTAAAAGAAGGCGACATAATCGAACGAAATAATTATGCTCGCACGCTTCTGGAGGTTGCGGAAGGAGGAGCTCAGGTTTTTTATAACGGCGTGAGTTCTCTTTCTAGTTCTGTGTGTCCCTCAGTGGTCTAATATTGTGTTGGTGCAGAGCTATATCACGAAAGCTCTTGTCTCCAAGGTGAATGCTACCGGTGGACATGCGACCATTCAAGATTTTCTGGACTACCGGCCCCTTTTGTATCGTTCGCTAGAAGGATCCTATCGTGGCAAGAAGTTGTATACCCCTCGCGCTCCTTCTGCTGGACCTGGTAGATCTCGGTCTCTCATATAAGAAGAGATGTCTCTGATTCCTGTTTTTCTTTAGTCCTCCTACACATGTTGAACCTGATGGAAGGCTACAACTTCACTCGTAGGAATGGTCTAGACACCCATCGAATGGTTGAAGCCATGAAGTTCGGGAATGCGGAAAAGTGAATTTTAAACTTTTTCTTGGTCCTGAGGTAAAATCACTGACTATATGCTACGAATTTCCACCCCCACAGATCTAGAATGAGCGACCCCAGATACCGTTATGACACCACCCTCATTGATGAGATCCATACCAAGCAGTTTGCGGACGAGATTCGGGACCGTCTCGACGATGTATGCAAGGATTATGGATTGTCCTGGCTGTGACTGATATTCATCATCCCTAGCATCGAACCCAACCTGCAGAGTACTACCGTCCTCTTTACACATTGAAGCCTGACCATGGTACCGTAAGCATATCCTTTGTCGATTGTGTACTTCTTAGTAATTGGTGTGCTGACCATTTTATCCTCTTAGAGCCATGTATCCGTTGTTGACGCAGAGGGTATGATGGTCTCCGTGACTTCGTCGGTCAACTGGTACGGATTTGTACACTGAATTGAGTAAGTCACTGACCGAGCATACGGAACGATAGGTTCTGGGGCGCGCAAGTTCTTGACCCTGTTAGTGGGATAGTGCTCAATAACCACGTTTGTACCGGATTTCGCGTATCAGCTCAATCGTCTTATATCTTCATCAATATAGATGAACGATTTTAGTACCTTCAATGAAACTAACATCTTCGGAGAATGTAAGTGCACTCATCGTTACTTATTGAGATGATTTCTCAAAGTTTGATCATGTTCTGTAGTCCCTGCTCGATGTAAGTACAGATAATTTCTAATATTCAGCAGAGCCAGAACTCATGTTTTAGTCTAGGGAACTTACCACAACCCGGAAAACGTCCCCTATCCTCAATGTGTCCCACCATTGTCGAGAAGGAAGATGGTGAGCAATGTCCGGATCTCAATATACATTTATTTGACTCCCAATTTTGATATAGGGTCTCCTTACATTGCAATTGGCGCATCTGGAGGACCTACAATTTTCCCTGCTGTATTCCAAACTCTCATCAACATTATTGACTACGGTTTGGATCCTAGTGAGGCTATTGAATTCGGGCGACTTCATAACCAGTTGAAGCCTGAAGGAACATTCGCGGATGAGACGTACCGTGCGGATATTTTGGAGGCGTTGTCGAGACAAAGACATAGAATTCAAGGTTATTATGTCATGCTCAACTCGATTTCGAGCTAGGTCCTGACCCTCAAACTTTTTTGCTTCTCGATTTAGTATTGGACGTTTACCGCAATGGATCGTCGTGCGTGCAGGCTGTAATGCGCGACTCCGACAGCGGTCTCCTCCTTGGTGAGTCCCCTTGCTCCAAAATATTTGGCGGAACGAGCTTTATAACCCAACCCCCTACGTTTCAGGTGCCAGTGATTCTCGGAAGAACGGTATTGCTGCTGGATATTGAGGGGGCCGAAGATATCTTGTAATGTGCATTGTGATCATTTGAAACGTTTGTCTGTTTCCGGATATACTACTTATTTATGTAGAACTAATGAGCTCTTCAATTGTGAAGGGTACTATATATCGAGTTAGATGTCCAGCCACGATGGGATGCGTCTGGACAACCAAACAATCAGCATAATCCATCCGGTAGTGTACTAGCTGACATGCATACGCAAGCTTCAGAATCTAATCATCATCATCATCATCCGCTTCAGACTCTGAGCCATTGTCAGATTTAAGAACCTCCTTCTGAAGACCCTCAATCTCAACCTTCGCATCCGTCTCTTCTTCATCACCACCACCCTTTTCTTCCCTCTTCTTTCTCATCTTCGCAATTACCTTATCCGCCCTATTAAACATCCCACCCGTTGGTGTCCCACAAGCGAGACATTTCGGTGTCTTTGCAAACCGTTTGATAGCACACGCGGAGCAAAAGAAATGACCACATTTTGTGACGATGGGATCTGTGTAGGGCTTTCGACAAATTAAGCATGCGAAAGGAATATCTTCATCGTCGGAGTCGGAGTCATCGCTGTCTTCATCCCCGACTTGTTTTCGTGGAGTATCTGCGAGCTTGTCTAATTGCCAGCCGGCGAGATCTGGTATAGGAAGATTTGGGTTGGTGGTTAACGTGGGAAGGAAAGGAACGAGCTCACAGGTTCCTCGATCGTGAAGGAATTTACATGTATCTCCAAAACCACAATATCCGGTTTCTGGGAAAGAGATATCAGATACAGATGTGCCATAAGTAGTCGATGACATACATACCTTTATAGTCTTTACAGACGTCCGGTTGATAATCCACAATAGTGACTGTTCGAATTGTACTACTCGTATTCCGTTGAGGTCCAACTCGCATTGCTTTTGGGACCTCCGAACTCTTCTTTATGTGCGACTTGTATGCTTTCTGCCCTTTATACAGTCCATCATCCGGCCCACCATATTCATCCTCATCGTTCTTTGCCTCTGCTTTACGTTTCTTCGCCAGCAATTCCTCAGCCTCATCACCAGCTAAGATATCTAGAGCTGCATGCATATGGGAACCTGCTGATGTCCATTTCACATTTGGGCCATCCTTTTCCGGTGCATCAAGATCATCGTGGTCTCGTTCCGTGAGTTTACGTTTAGTGCCAGCACTGAGAAGGTTGGATGTGGTTCTTTTGGCTGGTAAGACTACTTCGGATTTTGAGGAGGAAGAGGAAGAAGGTAAGGTAGATTGAGCTGCTGAGGATGAGGGAGAAGTTGAGCGTTTACGGCTAGTGGTAGGACGCGGTCCCTTCTTCTTGAAGAATGGAACTTTCATTTCGCTAGATGACATGGTGGATGGATTCAGAGTATATACTATAAGCGCCCAGATTCATTCACGGCTTATTCAGCCAACAGTCATATGCGGTGCCGGCTCTCTGCGCTCAGCTCTCTCTTCGAAATTCCAGTCAAAGGGTTGGTGAGTAATGCAAAATCATTGTATGTCTGCAACCGGCGGGCGGTTACTCAGAAGACTAGATTGAGAACCGATATGTTCATGCATCAATATATCATCATAATCCAAGTTGATTTCGATTTCAAGCATCGCCTACACATCCGTATCTTCAAGCTTCAGAAGTACCTTCTGGCTGAACTTGCCCTCCGCCATTCTATGAAACACATCGCGTATCTTCTCGGTAGCTTCCTTGTCCGACTCTTGTGCACCGATAGTTATGATTTGATGTTGGGGGGCTTGGATCTACCAGGGGACATTCATTCAAGATTCAGTTAAACCGAGTTGGTTCAATCGCACATACCTTTCCCTCCTTCATCATCTCCGCCAATTTGGAGATCAACTCTTCTTTCTCTGTTCTCGAATGTGTTTTCGACCAGTTTGTTTGCCAAAATCCGTGGGAAGTGAGGTTCTTGAAGATATGGAGGGAGGTTGGGAGAGACAAGGGTTTTTTTGACATGGCGCCGTAGGAGACTAGGTGGGCGTCTTGACCAAGAAGCTTGGCCATGCTCGTCGTTGGTTCGCCGCCAACGCAGTTGAGGGCTAGACGTATATCCTGGGTATGGTTGGTTAAGATGGACTCGAGAACAAGAGAGAGTCATTTGAAGTGTCGTACCTTGCCACCAGTCCATTCTTTGACCTTTCCGCGGAGAGACTTGTCGTTGAGATCGTCGTAGGTTAAGACCTTAGTTGCTCCGAGACTTTCAAGATGCTCGACAAGAGAGCGCAAGCTAGAGTCGTCTCTGTGGAAATTCTGAATTAGAATGGCTACGTAGATGCCAGGACGATATTTGTGTACCGAGAGCGAACGAAATTCAAGGTGTTCAGACCCCTCTGTTTAGCAATTTGGAGGACAAGCTGGCCGACCTGAGTATTCCGTAGCTCGGTGAATGCATGTTCTAATGGATAGACAACGTTAAGACCGACCGCACTGTTTGCCCCATTTTGAATGACCCAATCGCCTTCCTGAAGTTTGACGAAGCCATTGAGCATGTTGTATGCGGTCGTGGGATTTACCTAGAAGGACGACGCCATTAGGCATATAATCTTGCAATATGGAATACATACAGTCATGGTTGCGCCATGGGCTTCTGTTAATCCAGTAGCCGGAAGTTTGATCACACTATTGAAAGGAACATTACGGCTTGTTGACCATGTGCCCAATTGCGGTCGGTCCATTACTACCCAATCATCTTTCTTCAATCCTTCAACACCCTCCCCGACTTCCACAACCTGTGCCAATCCTTCGTTGCCTCCAACAAACACTGGTTCATCTTTACTTCCCAGACCCGAGGTAGCAAGATTAGACGTATGCGTGGGCTTGGAAGGGTAGACCCCTTCTATAGTATTCACGTCGGCTGGATTGATAGGCGACAAGAGAAATTTGAGATTCACAGTGCTTGGTGGAGGTGAAGGAAGCTTAGGGTACGTGAAAGCGGTGAGAACTTGTGTAGGATCACCATTTTGGGTATATGCGATACAGCGGTTGGATATAACTGAGGAAGTAGAAAAAGAACGAGTTGCAGACCGAATGATTGTTTGGGAAAACATGGCCCAAGAATTGTGACGTCAACGCTGGGATTCAACGCTGGGATTCAACGGGCGTCTATTTATGTATTGTTGATTATTTGTTATTGCTTGGTTGACTCACTCTTCACCACGACAAGCGACACCTCTAATGTCCAACAGGGACATTCCGGAACCCATAAAATTCTTCCAGTACGCGTCTTTCTGCTACGTCTTCGAGCTCTCACAGCTGATCTCACTTAGTTTTGCGGAACTGGTTCAAGAAATCGCGAAGAAAAGCAAAGCGAAATCCATTGCTGAGCGCAAGGCAGCTGGCAAAGATCAAGCAAAGACTTGGTTTCCTGCATTAAGCGTATTCAAAGCATACTCTCGGGATCTACAGGCTGGGTCTCTTCCATCGGGCACTACATCAATAATATTTCGTTTCTTGTTTCCCGAGGAAGACCACAAGCGAAAGTTCGGTTTGAGGGATAAGAGCTTTATTCGTGACATCGCGGACAGCCTCGGTGTAAGCGAAGACGCGTTCTGCGAACGGTGTGACTTTGCAGGATGTCCAGGAGATCACGTTCATGAATTCCTCCTTCAAAGGTATTCTGTGAGTGTCGTTGCGTTTAATCGAGCTCTGTATACTAATCAATAGACTCCAATAGCCAGACAAGGATTATCGCGGAAATCTCGACATCGTCGAGGTCAACGAACTTTTGAATCAGCTAGCTTCAACATCACCTTGGTCCCACGCGGATTATTCGAAGAAAACTCTCAGTCGTAATTCTACCAAATCCCTTCTGACAAGCAAGGACATCTTGAAGACTCTTTATCGACAAATGGCTCCCTATGAAGCTGCCGTTCTGACCCAAATTATTTTGAAAGATCTCCGTGGACTCCTTTACCCACAAATCGAAAGGGATCCTACTGCTGCGTTGAAAGATTATAATACTAAAGCAGTGAAAATCTTGACTAAGGAGAACGCTATGTGGGCTTGGGATCCATCGAATAGTATGAATAGGTCGTATCGCGCTAGATGGGACTTGGATGCTGCAGCCAAAGCCTTTGAAAGTGGTCAGGAGGTGGGACCAAGGATTGGGACTCAAATCGGGGTATGTCTCTCCATTAAATTGGCTCCCTCGCATCTTTTCTGAGATTCATATCGGCTCCTGCTACTCCTTCACTAGGTCCCGAAGTCCCAGAAAGGTCGTAGTTGCAGACATGCCCTTTCATTCTTCTCAGACTTTTCGCAAGTATGGGCAGAGACCAAATATGATGGAGAACGGGCACAGATACATGTTCAAGTCATACATGGGCAAAAACCTCGAATCACAATATTTAGTAAAAGCAAGAGGGATTCAACAAGCGATCGTCAAGCTATACATGCAGTCATTCTGGATTCTCTTGGGTTGAATGGTCGTCCGGGAGTTGAGCCCAGAATCAAGAAGAGTGTGGTGTTGGATGCTGAAATGGTTCCCTGTGAGGGGACACGGATTCTGGGTAGAGTCTATGGCTTTCTTGGTTCACGAGCGAATCTGATCTGTGCATGCAATAGAGTTTTGGAGAATACGAAGGTTGATCCGCGAAACTGCAGCAGGCGTGCGAGGCAGAGGGAGAGATAACGGAAGTAGAAGATGGAAGAGAGATAACGATACTCAAGAGGAAGAAGAGGAAGATCAATCGTGAGTGGACAGGTATTTCTTGGAATCCTCTTCGTGGTGTCCCGTTGAATTTTTTCATCATAGAGATGATTGTGTTTCCGAATCATCACTCTTGTCAAACACACAAGGCCAACATCTTGGCCTTGTCTTCTTCGATATCATGTATCTTGATGATGAGTCTCTACTCCAAACACCTTACAACCTCCGGCGTGAAAAACTTGAAGAGCTGATCATCAAAGGGCCTGGAAAGGCTATGTTGGCAGATAGATGGCTCATCAATCTCGATGAACCTTCCCAAAACTCTCCGAGTGATTGGAGTTTCGACGGGAACCATACCGCTGATGACGACGAAGAAATGGCCTATCACCGTGAAGAAACCGTTGATGAAGATGTGAACGGGGGAGGCACTGCAAGACGAGCTTTGCATGATGTATTTGCTCGGCGTATAGCGATCGGAGAGGAAGGATTGGTACTGAAGGCAGCGGATTCCGAATATAACGAAGCGAAGAAACCTTGGGTCAAGTTAAAAAAGGATTACATTGAAGGTCTTGGGGATACTGTTGATCTAGTTCTTTTGGGTGCTGCGTGTGTTCCTGATCGTGCGCTGGAGCTTAGAGGTACAGGATTTGCTTTGACTATGAGCCTGAATCTGATGTTTTCTGTCTTTTTTTTCTGTTTTCCACAGTTCCTCCTACTGCTTTGACTACGTTCTACATCGGGGCACAGACTAATAAAGAAGAAACTGCGAATAACGTGGGTTACGTTTGCATTTTCTGTCTGTCTTTCCAGTCGGATTATTTGATTAACAATTCGAATTGAACCATCATAGTCCGAAGCGTTACCCCACTTTTACATCTATTTTACTGCTGCGTATGGGCTTTCCCGAGTGGATTTGGAAGGGCTCAATTTTTTGTTGAAGAATGATGATCCCATTCGATGTACCACGAAACAATCGGTTCGTATTTCCTCTGTCCAACAAAATCGATGATTGACTTGAATTTCGTTCTATATTCTATACTCTCTAAAGCCACGAGATGGACTAGAATACACGTATACGATGTACGACAAACTAGCTCGACCAGAACTCATGTTACGAAAACCGATCGCAGTTGAATTATATGGGGATAGGTTCACTGTTCCAGAGGGAAGCAAGGTCCGTACCAATATCTCATCTCGCATATACTCAGAACCTATTGAGTCGTGCAATTGCATAGCAATACGAACTACGCTGGCCTCGAATCACCAAATATTTTCGTCGACACGAACGTTCGTGGTCCGATTGTATGTCGTTGCAAGAGCTCCGGAACCAAGCGCGGGAGGCGATGGGTCGTGTTGCGGCCGCGGATGCCGCTCGCAAGGATGCGGAAACGACATTCATACACCCTAATGCACGAAGTGGAGATAACGCATTCGTCAATGTCAATCATAGGCCTGAGGGTATGCGTAAGCGGGTAGAGATGTGGAGAACGAGGGTTGCTGCAGCGGATAGACCTAGGAAGAACAAGGGAATTGGGGAGAAGTCCTCAAGTTCATTGATGAAACAAAGGAAACGGGAACGATCTGTTCGCAATGATTTCGGAGCTCCGCCACGGAAGAAAAGGATGGTGGGGAATGGGAATGGAGGTGATAACGTCATTCCCAGTAGTCTTGCGGGATGGTGTACTACTGCCTCGAGTCGCTTAGTTTCTGTGTCCGGTGTTTCTGGTCGATGTTTTCAGGTGGAAACTTCCGTGATGCTGGGTAACTCCCTTGCAGGGATTTCGGATGACCAGATCGTCCCTCCAGTCGTTGGAACTATCATGGGAAACTCAGTTGACATTGACATTCCACTTTTCGAACACCTAGCATCTGTAGACAAAGGCGCTCCTCTCCAGAATGCTACGAATACGATACAATCCGCAATGCACGAAGATTCGCACTCTAAAAGTACCTTGTCTTCGAACGATGAGAACAGTCAACCCTTTACATCAAATCCCACAACTTCAAGTTTAGCAAACGCATACTTCTTCCCGCTGGAGTCACTTCGTTCAAAGTGTAGACAATATCCTAGTCCTCCAACTTCTCCGATCCATTCCAAACAATTGGACGAACGTGTTTCCCCCACCGTATCCCCGACCGACCCTCTGGTTGACCTGTTCTTCAAAGACGCCTTGTTCTGGGTTCCTTCCCTCAAAGACCGACAACCCGGTCTTCCTTCGGTCAGATCCATAGTCGAGTCTGGTTCGCGTGCGAATGGGCTGGAGGCGTTCCTTGGTGCGTGTAGATGGAATCCAAGAAAATATAATCCAGTGAAGCCGCCGCCCACGCGGGGGATAGTATTCGTGGATCTTGAGGATGAGTGGGGGTCGCGTTGGAAGAGGGATGTGGTGGATGGAATTAGGTCTCTGGAATGTCAGTGGAGATGTACAGATGAACCGAGGGTGCCGATATGGATTTTCGACCGCAGGACGGTATTTCAACCAGGCAAGGACATGGGTTCTCAAGCTCTTGTCGTGTTTAAATGATCCAGGGGACTGTTATCTTTATGCCTAAGTTATAACTCATGTACAGTGCTGAGGAAATATCTTGTGTAGAGTAGCATGCGGACAAGAACAAGTTTTACAGGAGAAGGACTCGTAAGGACTCAGTAAATGTACCTGTTAATCTCGCGAGCCAAAAATCATAAGGAAAGCGAGTTCGTAATCCCGCGACTAAGGCTTACTGCATACACAATCAAATCACAGAGGAATTGAAATAATTAGGAGGGGATGGTAAGTTAGAATTATGACATGTGCATGTGACCTAACAAGTTTCACGTGACTTGTTTTTTTTGATTTTCTTCGAATTCACGGATTTGCAAATTTGTGATTTTCAACAGGTCTCCAAAAGCTTTTATCTCGCTTCTAAAAAGTAAGAACAAGCAAAACAGTTGCTCCCTGCAAGGCTCGAACTTGCGACCTCCAGATTAGGCAGTACACCCCACTGCTCATAATGAACCTATGAGACTGGCGCTCTAGCCAACTGAGCCAAGGAAGCGATGCTATAGCTTAAAGATATGCAATGTTATTTCAATAATTTTATTGAAATCTGTCCGAATTCATCAAGCATCTGTCCTCGGAATTCGACCACGTTCCACCTCGTCAAGAACTTGGTTCATGTCCTGCGGGGGGAGCATCATTGAAAATCCAACGAACTTCGAGCTCTACTACGCACTTTTGGATTTCATTTTAGAAAGATCTTGCTCCCAATCAATTCAAGGTTCAAGGAAGTTCGGTGTGTATGTACGTGTGGCCGTGTTGTGTGGAATATAGTCATTGTTGAAAGTCTATGAGCAATTTTTCCTTGCACTTTCCTTTGTTAAGAGCGTTTTACGGGTCTCGCCGTCGTGTCAAAGGCTGAGGCTTCGGTTAAGACTTGTGGTCTCGAGCTTTCACTGGCGGCAGAATATATGGGTATCTTCTCTTATGCATACTCCCACACAAACGACCATCGATTAAGAACTGTATATATAGTCCCAATGTATGCCATCTTCCAGTTCAGTCCCGAATTCAAGATGATTTTTTCCGTCATCTGAGGAGCCTGTCCACTCTCCGAGAAACCGTTGAACGAAAACCAGTCTTGGAAGCTCAGTTAAGAAACTCGGAAATGGAAAGCTTGGATTTGATTGGAAGATGAGTGAAGGAGGGAAACACCAATATTGGACAGGTTACGATCTCCTTGAGAAAGAGAAAGCGTGTTCTGAGCTCAGTGGACATGATGCAAACGCAAACACGAGATATGGAAAGAGCTGACAATGGGTGCATCCACAAGATTCCACTCAATCAAGCGACGGAAACTCGGCCAACCTGGAAACAGTGAACCCTCAAGGCCTCACCGGTGAGCTACGCTTTCATTCGAACTCCAGTGAGGCTTTGAAAAATCAACCGTAAGTATCTGCTATGAATTCAAGTAAGTCCCAACCTGCGAAAACCCTTATCCTCTGCATATCAGACTGTGTTAGCGGCCTCGAACTGGTGTGGTGTATACCTAATTGATACCTGTTCATGTCTACTACATATCCCTATCCAGGTCACTATCAAACAAAACATGCGGAAGCGTCACCTCACAAGGGCCCAGAAACACAAAATCTGCCAGTTCAATCTGTTCCTTCACGTTCTCAATCGAGAATATTGCCACTTTTCCACCGTGGTCCTTGATTTCGTGAGCGAAGCCTGCAGCCGGCTGAACCTTAAAGATGGACCAAAAGAATAGTAATGAATCCACTGCATGAAAGGCATGAATGAGATCAATGTAGTCACCATGGAAGACGTCCCTATAACAAGACAGAGATCGGCTTCGTCAACTTTCCGCCATATCTCTCGTGAATTTCGAGGAACTTCGTCGAACCAGACGACACCGGGACGTAGCAGACCCCCGCACTCGGGTTGTTCGCAATGAGGAAGTTCATCAACAGGTATCGGATGATACGGATCGTTGAAAGTTCTCGCGTGAGCAAGCACAGGACACAGAGGACTCCTTCCGTCATGACGGAGATTGCTGCACTGGGTACATAAAGTATCAAGAACACGGCCGTGCATTTCATATATATGACTGTCCGGTATGTTCTTCGTGATAGTGGTGTTCATTGAACCATTATAAGAAGAGCCTGACGGTCCTAATGTACCCTGGTGGTGTTTTAAAGCGTCTTCATAAGCGCGAACGCTGAGGCCATCGATATTCTGTGTGATGAGTGTGAATTCGGCGTCGGATGCAAGATGGTGCAGAAGCTCTGGGATGCAGAGCATAGCCAGAGATACGTGAGCTGGGTTCGGTGTAGAATGTAGGGCGCTAGAGGCATAGAGCATGAAGACATGGAGAAGAAATTCAGTGGCGTCTTCCGAAATCTGAAAGATATATTATTGAACGGAAAGTAGTATAAATGACTTACACTTCGCGTAAAACATGATAATGATGCCACACCAGACTCGGATCTCGGGTGAATGCTTCGGGGGAGGCAAGTATAGCAGGGTCGTAAGAGTTCCATATGCCTCCCTGTCCTTTCTGCCCTCGCCAAGATGGTATTCCTACGGGACGTTCAAGCTGATTTTGAGAAAATTCGGCGCTGAGCGTACCTGATGCCGTTGATAAACCAGCACCCGCCACTGCCACAACGTGTCGGCTTTCTCGAAGGACCTTTCTGAAAGCCTCCATTGAATTTGAGCTAGCCATAGATAATAGAGTAGTTGTCTAAGGATAAGAAGTAATTAGATGGGATTGGCAGGGTCATGGGCGCTTATTGTTCAGGTTGCTTCTCCTCTCTTGTATCTCCCGACCCTCAAGCTTCAAGCATCATGCATGGCAAGCCTCGAGATTTAGCTCGGTTTTGAGGCGACAAAGTACTAGTAGTTTGTCTGAGATGCCTTACATTAATTCAGGAAACATTTGGTGTGCATTCAACTCAGTGAGGTATCGTCGACGTCGAACCTTGTCCTTTATGTGCTATGTTTATATCTGAATTTTTTGAGTCTCACAAAAGATCTTCCGACTTGTGAGGACGTGGAATCTGCGCGGACACTTGGTTCGTACTAAGCAGTCCCTTTAGCCAGAATTTCACAATAGAGATCCGCAGATATCTAACGGACTATCCACAGACTTGAAAGTTAATGG
This sequence comes from Lentinula aff. lateritia, assembly GCA_027886305.1. Lineage (NCBI taxonomy): Eukaryota > Fungi > Basidiomycota > Agaricomycetes > Agaricales > Omphalotaceae > Lentinula > Lentinula aff. lateritia. The sequence goes on along the minus strand of MU795409.1, from coordinate 10,246 downwards.
CAGTTGTATATCTAGATATATCTATCTATGATCTATGATGGTCTATCAATCGAATGAAGGACTATTGGAACAAAGATTTACAGTAAGACCATTCTCCGAAGAAATATCATCTTTCTCTTCAAAAATCGAAGGTACCTTGTTTGATAGTGCTTTCTTTATCTTTCATGAGTCCGTTGTATCGATCTTCGTTATCAATGAATCCGTTCTCTTTCAAAGATTCCGTCCCGCATTCTATAGCTAGAGGTAGGCGAGTATGTCTGGTGCGTCACGGCGAAATATCCTCTCAGATCTTGATAGTCAGTCTCGACCATGTCGAGGATGATCTGCTAAAATCCAACCAGTATTCTTTTTATATGCCTACCACTGTACCCTGGCTTGCATTGACAAACAAGACTTGGAGTAGAATTTCATGATACTTGCAAGCCTTCAAACTATAAGAACAAAGATCAATTGACAGTATGCGCAGCTTGTGAAAAATAGAAGTGATATTGTATTGTGATTGCTGGATCTGCTGACGTGATGCCACAGTAAGTAATACTTGTATGAGGATTGTTACAAGCAAGTGGGTAGCTTGACAGTTTTGTTTCGACAACACAAGTTGACTTCTATCTATAGGTAGATAAGTGACAAATCTGTCCAAGTTCATGCAGATACTGAGACAGGGTATACAGTAGTGCTTATGAGCACGAGTAGACGGGTATACAAGGGTCTCTTCGAGTTACAGGCCTGCTGCATATTGAAGCATTCCCAACATCTTAATCTACATGAAACTTATATCAGCTAGAGGCGGTACAAGGAAGATCAACTGTACTTACCTTCTCTTCCTCTGTATCACCAAAGACAGCCCAAGGATCCCTTCCGTCCTTGAACACGATTGCGAAAGAGTGTTTGATAGCCTTCAGCTCCTCAAATCCTTCATTCGGCTCGCGGAGACCAACGATCTGTCCTCGAAGTTCCACCTCGTCGAGTACTTGGTTCATGTCCTGCAGAGGGAGAATGAGTTCATCATTGAAAAACAACGAACTCCGAGCTCGACGCACTTTTGGACTTCGATATATAAAGATCTTACTCCCAACGAGCTTGAGGTACCGTCTCCGCCACACAAAGGAGTCACCTGTTTGTAGAGTCGCCCACGCCGTTGTCCACCCACTCGACCTCAATTCCATTTTCACCTCTTTGACCATATTCAGGACCTTGGTCTTCCTCTCAGCATCCGCTCTTCTCCTATCATCCTCTTCTTTCATTTTCTCTGCCTCTACCTCCCAGGCCATTTGCAGACGCCATTCCTCTAGCTTTTCATGTTCTTCCATCCTCCGTTTCCGATCCATCTCTTTCCTCGTCTCGATCTCCCGCTTTTTCCTTGCGTCCTCTTCCTGTTCTCTCTGCTCCCGCGCGCGGCGTCGGGCTTTGATTTCTTGCAGCTCCTTCTCGAGCATGGATTTTCTCCAGGCTTCTTCCTCCTCTTCCTGACGTTTAAGCTCGTCCTTCTCCTTCTTTATTCGGGCTTGACGCTCGGCCTCCTGCTGTAAAGCCTGTTGCTCCTCCAGTGCACGCTGCTGTTGAGCGAGTTTTCGCCTATGCGCACGTTCCGCGGGATCTGAGATGTATACAGTATCATGCACCCATTTACGGTCAAGTGGGATAGAGAACAGAGCGCCGTCAGGCTTGTTTGAAGAAAGCGGTTGTAATGTTTTAGGAGGAGGACTAGGATGTTCAACGACGACTTCGTCGTCAGATGAGGATATGGGATGCGATATGAATGCAAATTCCGCAAGACTCTTCCTAAGATCCGAATTGGGTATGCTTCTTAGTCGTGCGCCGGGTGTATATGTAAATTTGGATCTGGAAACACTATTATTGTCTTTGGGTGGAGTGGGAGGGGCTACGTCTTCATCGCTATCCCACGGAACGTCAGTGCTGGGAGTAGCGCGTTTGCGACGCAGAATACTAGAGAAGAGACTTTGAGACTTTGGTGGAGTAGAATAATTTAATGGTATCACAGAAGGATCACGGTTTTCTGTGAAGGAGCGCCGAATAGGGAAAATCATCGAGTCTGATGTGGATTGTGGGTCAGCTGGTTCTGGGGATGACACTGAACGTTCGATGCGGATATTATGAACACCGTCCGGATGAAGGACAGCCTGGTGTATCGCAGATGGAGTGAGGTTGGAAAGATGGTCAATCGTTAATGTGGCATGTTCTGTCTGTAGAGGACAATGACGAAGTTAATTTCGCACAATGAACAATAAGGGTCTCTTACCTTGACGAACAATGCTCCAATACGCCGTGATTGTACAAGGGCACGAGCTGGTTGGTTGACTCAAAGCATATCCAGTTGAACATAGAAGGAGTGACTGTACCTCGTCTGATACCTGATATTGAGGATGGAATGTAATTAATCAAGGCAAATCCAGGCCTCGATTGTACTTGTGATGACTCCTCGTTATAGAAGGCGATATATACAGTGGAAATTTCCTCGAATGACTGTTTCAGTTCAGGAAGGCCTTTGGAACCAGAAGCATGGAGGTAGAATTCATCGGACTGTGGGGTCATTTATGTTACCCATGGAAACACAAGTTGAAGACTTCCGCCACGTACATTATCGTCGTATTTTAATAACAACCTGAAGAGAATTCGATGAATCTATAACGATGATATTCCAAATATGATGGAACGTACCAGTTCAAGTGTAGCTCGACAAGAGAATTATAGATAGTCAATACGGCATCGACATCGGTTATGTTCACGGCGGTCATCCCTATTGATTCTCTGGTTCACGAAAGTTCACAGGCCAACTTGAAGTCCAGTATGTAGATGTACAAAGATTTGGAGGCAGGTTAAGGGCGAGTAGTAAATGGGAAAGACTATGGGATGATCATGAAGGTCGTATAAGTGAAAGTTGTTTCGATCGCAACTGCCAAGATTCTAACTTTTCCAACTGAGCCTGGCAGTCAAGCACTTGCTTCGTTACAACATCAAGAATCACAATCAAAGTTGTAACTTTCACAATGTTCAAACATGATGACAATTCCTTCCCTAGAACCAAAATGTAGCCTTGACAAAATAATGTACATATAACATAGTTTTCTCATGAACCCTCGACGTCTCAACTGTCAAAAAACCTCAAGGACAGAATGTTATTGTGGCAGGTATGGCTCCTGAAATCAACCAACAGGGTAAGGGGTGCAGATCCTCAAAAGCCAGAGCAACCACTTACCAGCACCGCACGCTCGGACCTGTTAAGAAACAAAATCAGAAATATCTAGTAAGATATTCTTAGAAATACGTACTGGGGAATCATCTCCACAGCCAGTCTCATCCTGTCACAACAAATGAGCTTGTGATTACGAAGTACTCCGATAAGAATTAGCTTACACCAAGGGGGTACGCATCAGAGCACTAGAACTGGAGCATTAGATTACTAACTTCCTTGCAAATATGAGTTTGACATACCGAACAGTCTTCACTGGTACAAGTGACTGTATCACACCCTTGCAACTGTATTGACATTGCCTGCGTGTACCCTTGAATGTTGGAAATATCGTAGGCTTGCGCTGCGTATATGTCTCCAGTGTCTGGTGAAATTCATGGTGGAGCTCGTAAAGATGACTCCTCCGACAGCTTCAACAAAAAACACACCCAAGTTGAATTCCCCTATCGTGCAATCCTCGCCTTTGGCACCACAACTAGATGCGACGGTCTCCGCATAGATACGTCCAACCCACTGCAGAGAAAAGAATCGATTGATAATCAATTGAGGAAAGTGCGATTAAGACAAGATCGAACAGCTGAACATACACTCGCAGGTATCGTAACTTGGACAGAAGCTCCAGCAAGAATTACTCCAGGTTGGGCCGCAGTGTACGATGAGGCGTCAGTGCAACCTGTAAGTAAATCCTCATCAAAATCCTTGAAGAAATCTCAGGCCCGCTAGAAGCTTACGAGTTGAGTACCCGCATTTCGTGTCTTCAACATAAGCAGTGATAGATTCAGGGCAATTATTGACAAGAGTAAACTATATTAAAAAGAGCGTAAGATTGAGTATTTGCGTGCACTGGACCAGGGGATATACCGTATGATCTCCTGCGCCCCGTCTCATCGATATGGGTGCCGCCAAGTTCAATGAAATAAGAAACACTGCGCAGAAGCAACTGAGAATGCCTGTTTTGAGGCTCATCGTCGTAAAGGAAGTGGCAGTCCAGAATGATTGTGTTGGGTGGAAGGAAGTGTATTCGCTCAACGAATATTCCAAAAGTGAAAGGGGATGCTTGTCCAAGAGCGTACCGGCGCAAAGGGTGGAGAAAAAACATTCCGTTCGAACATTTTATAGCAGTGAATCTGATCATGATTTGGGAAACCCCGAAACACTTTGCTTGACTTTTTCATCTTATCTCCGTCGCTTTTCAAATTGCCAGGTTTACTCAGCCCCGACTCCCGTTCATTGACCATCAAACTGTGATCCAATATGATCCAACCTATAAAATTGGTCTTTGTCGGCCAAGATACGTATGTACATACATACATAGCCGTTCTACCGTGTAACAGTTTTCTAAACAGGTCGAAGACTGACGCGGCAACGAGCGACCCGAATCTCGCACTGAAGTTTTCACAAGCGGATGAATCTTGAAGGAGAAACTCACTAAACTGGATATGGAACGCAATTGCAAAAATGCTTAATTCACACAAATAACAAGCTGTTGACCCTCCACAGCCCTTCCGCGGCCACTCCCTCACACGGAATCTTGTCTTGACTGTTCGACAGCAACAGCCCCATCCCTCCCTTCATCGAACTGATACATGGGGAAATCCAATAACAAGGTCTGTTTGAGAAGGCGTGGCAGGGGTTTGTAAACGACCGGAGGAATGGGGATGAGGATGGATGTTTTCCGCAAGTATTTCTTATAGTTCGACCATGCATGAACATTTTCTTGTTTCGCGTTTTCCCCGTAGCTCATAAGGAAAAACTTTCTTGCCTGAGGTTTTTCGGCTGTGGGTACGCCAGATCCGAACATAAGTAGACTGGAAACGGAGGATGGGTGTCAGACGAGCAAGTTGAAATTCAAAGAAAACGTACATAAGAGTGAAGAGGGGGGATACAATCGCACCATACTGGGCGGACTTGGAATGGGATGAAAGAGAGCCGTTCGTTGCAGGAGAAAGACATAATATCCAGATTCCCCACCAGCACATAATTCTGAGTTGTCCTTCGTTAGTATGAAGAATATGAGTTGGTTGGGATAGACAGACGCACTCTCCGAAATAAGGAGGATGACGAGACCATTTCCACAACCCAGTCTGAGGAAAGAGATGTATAATTAGCTAATGTAACCAGTCAAAAACTACAAAAACACACCAGAACGGGCTTGTCTTTTGGTTTGCCTTTCGCCATCTTGTATCTGAACTGATTCCGTGAGCGAGTAAGTTAGTATATTATCTGAGCTCTTGGTATTTGTCAAAGACCTTTTGGGCATCGGACACAGTTTCGATCAACCATCCCAAAACCCAAAGGACAATGCCTGCAATATCGCGTGAGGTACCAAAGGCGGGGTTCGACCCAGAGCGAGTTGTGTCGGATATAGCGGGAGAGTTCAAAATGGTGAGGGGTAAAGAAACGGTCCAAACCTGGCAAAACGATGGAAGTTAGAGGAGTAAAAAGACGAATTTGGGAAACGACGCACCCAGATGATTTGACCTGATCGCCCACACGAATAAGATTAATTCGAAACCCATAACCTCAGCACGAGGGTGACACCTACCTAGCCAGAATCCTGGATACACGGATTATGGGGTTCAGCTTAGAAAATCAGATTACGAAGCGGGCCTTTTTACCTAAAAATTTGAGGAAACTTGACCTAATTTCATCGAATCTGGTGTCGCTCCCCGTCCTGAGGACACGATATAGAAGAAACCCAGCGATTCGTGTGGCCCAAACCATAACCAACACACTGGCTACAATGTTCCGAGTATGAAACTCATTTCCAATGAGTAAAGTGAGTAAAGCTGAAACAGTTAATCGCATCAGCTTGAAGGAGTAGAAAATCGCCATTATGAACTAACCTAAGATGAAGAAATTCGATCCTGTAGTCGTCGTTGTCAGGTCAGCGCGACGATTTCACCACCTGCATTGCATACCTCCAGTGAAGTCTGTGATCTTATCAAATTGAAAAGTCCACGCTATAGCAAATCCGAGGAGCTGATAAGCGGTGGTCACCAGGACAGTTATAGCGAGGTAGTAATGGTCGAGAACATAGACCGCCATTGGTCAGAAATCGTTGAATAGTGGTTGTTTGACTTTTGTATGTACGACGAGCGGAGTCAAAACTACTAGTGGTTAAATAGTTTTTGGATGTCCCGCATCGTAGACAAGGTTTGAGATGAACAATGATCAGCGGGAAGTCATCGAACATTATTTTCGGCGCCAATTTCTTGTACCAAGCGCTAAGCAATTTAAGTCCATCATATTGGCAATAGCGATGTCCTGTATATCGAAGCGTCCTTGAAAATCCTCTCCATAATGCACAGTGATTCTGCAGAAAATACCGAAATCCTCTCTTCTCTATGACCTGGCATAGTAATACACAAATAGCGGGAACGAGTACACCATCATTATATATCTATGCGCATGTTCCAAGAGGACAGTAACGGGTGTGATCCGACGGGGCCTAGGAGATGTACGGACTAGACTGGGCAATTCATGTCGGATGGTAGATGGAGGAACATTGGTGGGCGTTGCTGTTCCGGGCTCTAGGAAAATATCGGTTTGGGCACCTGCCATCTCATACAGGTCGATTAGCCAGTCAGATATTGTGATAGAGAGATACATACCATTTCTAAATCCACATTTCGCATTATAAGCAGGGCTTTTGTGATCCCCCGCAAGATCAAGTCCTTCAACTTCAATATTGTTGCCTTACAGATATTTTCAGGAAATACGAGATGGAACAGAGATGCAGTTATTACCATCCAGTTGATGCCAATAGAGCATTTGTTTTGCGCCGTTCACACAGCGATCGGGGTCATCTTCGCACCATACGGGTGCTTGTCCCGGGGCGACGGCAGCATCACCTGTTTGCCCAACAACTTTACACCTATAGCCAAGGTGGTACATGTTGGCAGTCCCGCATCTGATGAGAACCGTCAGTGAAATTTGAATCACTCAGAAAGAACCCAACACCTCACCCGTTTGGAATCTTATCAAACAAAACAGCGAAGGGTCAACCAAAGTATTGACGGCCAGAGAATTCTTCGTACCCATCCCCACTAGAAGGGAGAGTCGACGTTTATACAACATATGAAGAGACACGTATCTGCTTACAGCACATATGCATCCTTCGGGAGGACACGCTGGTAAGTTTGGGACCGAGTACGTTGCAATGCGTTTCCAGGGCGTACTATCGTAGTTCAGCAAGTTCCAAATCCGAACAAGATCAACGGAAGACAAACTGGTATAACACAGTGAAAACCACCAAATTCTCAAACGTAACTAGGCTCATATTCGACTGTAGATTTGCTAAGGTATGTTGTCCAATGCGAACTCGGGAAGCTTACTTGATACGAGATAGCAAAAACTGTACCCGCAGCCATACTCTCGTTTTGGGTATGTACTGCGTATTTCTTGAGTAAAGACGTAGCAAAACTTACAGCAGTACTCACTGTTTATGGCTGTAATACAGTCACCATCTTCGCCCATCCCAGGATGATCCTCTCCATCTCCAAACTCGCCTATATCTTCTCCGTTGTACGAGAGTGTGGTAAACGCACGATTGAGAGCATGCTCTACTGTGAATGTGCCGTTTACTGGACTGATTACGAGATATTTGTTAGTAGTGGGAGTGAAAACGCAAATAACAGACGCACAGGTCAAGGAAATCTCCTTCTTCTGGAGGAAATCGGTCACACTGGAGCGCACAGTTAGCGTTGTTTGACATAAAGTATGATTCAGGCAGCATACTCTATTAGAATGGTGAAACCACCAATCGTCTTTAGTCATCTGAAGCAGGTGAATGTTACTTGTTGAAGGTGGAACCTGGGATGTGCGAAGTGACATACCCGATACAATGGCTGTATAGCATCGTTTGTATTTGGATTATCGTACCCAGAAGTTCCATTCAAGCAGTACATTCCTAAGGTATCCTTGTGAATGATATATGTCGAGAATGCAACAAATAAGCCGCTCACCGTAATGCCAAGCTGCAACATGAGCTTGTACAAATTGAGTTGTGATGGTGAACCCTATTAACAGAATCGAGAGTGCGAAAGTGCATATGCGTGCCATTTGCGCATCCAAGCCGTTCAGAACAGAGGGTGTAAATGTTAAAAGCGCATACTCTACGCGCTCCAATAAAGTGCAAACTTCAAGGCAGCAAAGCGCCCGCTCGTGCACGTGACCACCGCAAACGTCAGTCTGCATTTGTCATCAAGTTTTGCCCTCTTCCTCCTTCCATCTGAGACTGCAGTTCTTTACAAGGCCTGACGCCATGGCGGGGCTACTATCGCCCAAGCCTGTATCCTACCTTCAGCAGCAACACAACTCGCAGTATAATCACTATAACCGATCTGCACTGTCCGCATATTCTGAGACTCCTCCTCTACCCGGTGCCCAACTTGCCCATTCAATTCCTCATCAACCTGGGCAGCAATTCTTGAATGGAACTAATGGTGTGACTGGAAACGGACTGAGCATACAGGATGACAGCAAGATTTTTGCTTTGGTTATAGACCTCATGGATCCGGGTATGAGGGAGACAGCTCTTTTGGAGCTGAGTAAGAAAAGAGAGCAGTACGACGACTTAGCTCTGATTTTGTGGCACTCTTTCGGTATGGCGGACTCCTTCCTTAGTTTCCTTAGCAAAAAATTCAGCTCATTTTTTCTTAATTTTATAGGAATTATGCCTGCCTTATTGCAAGAGATCGTCTCCGTCTATCCCTTGCTATCACCACCAAACCTCACCGCCCTTGTTTCCAATAGAGTTTGTAATGCTCTTGCGCTTCTTCAATGTGTCGCCTCGCATACGGAAACTCGCCAGTTATTCTTAAATGGTCAGTACTATAAATTCTGCCTACTACCGGCAACTTACAGTCGTCATGTAGCTCATATCCCTCTTTTCCTCTATCCATTTCTAAACACGACATCTAAAACCCGACCATTCGAATACTTACGTCTCACCTCATTGGGTGTGATCGGTGCTCTTGTGAAAGTACGTGTCGGTAATGGTTATCCCGGCCTTGATCTCATATTGTTACATCTAGCAAAACGATAACAACACCGTCATCCACTTTCTTCTCTCAACCGAGATTATCCCACTCTGTCTACGAATCATGGAAACTGGTTCCGAACTATCCAAAACGGTGGCTATCTTCATCGTACAGAAGATTTTGCTCGACGAAACCGGCTTAACGTACATATGTCATACGTATGAACGGTTTTACGCCGTAGGCACCGTCCTCAGCAATATGGTGAATCAGCTGGTGGAGACTCAAGCCGTCCGCCTCCTGAAGCATGTGGTTCGGTGTTATCTCCGATTAAGTGATAACCTGAGGTGAGTTTGTGGCGCGCTATCTTCAAATGCTCTCTCCTTACGCCTACTGCAGAGCACGAGAAGCTCTGCGCGCTTGCCTGCCTGAGCCTTTACGAGATCAAACATTCAGTGCTTTGTTGAAGGTGTGTATCATCCTTCGATGAGGCGTGGCTATTCCTCAATACTTCGCGTACAGGGCGACATGGTAACAAAACGGTGTCTCACCACTTTACTCAATAATCTGAACGAACCTTGACTTCAACTTAAAGCGCTTAAGCCTTGACTTCGACTGTGGACTTTGGACTTTGTATATCCTAACCATTCAGTGTGTGTCACCTCGATTTATATAAATAGCTGCTCTTACCCTTGTCTTCGCATGCTCGTTCCTCGTAAAACAAAGTGTACAAAATTAATTGTTGAATATCTTCAATACCCACCTTTTTTTCGTAGAATAAATGTATCAAACGAAATTTAAACCTAGTGTCTCATGATATTTGGTCGCCTCAGTCGGAATGTTCTCGTTTGCTCATCCAGTTTCTGACCAGGCGCTCGAGGCGGGAGCGGGTCAGGTCGAGATTTGAATGAGTAATGTGTCACCTCAGACCAATCAGGTGATATCCGGAAACCTTTTTCCACTGCATGCAAAGTCTCATAAGTTCCCGTGACTTATGTAGAACTAATGGGGAACATCCGCAAAAGTTGAATTCCGTAAGATTGTGCACTTTTGA
>MU795408.1:0-23976 GCA_027886305.1 Lentinula aff. lateritia | reverse complement strand
TCCCTCCCAAAATTCTACTTTTGGTTCGGACAAAATCGCTCAGGATCAGGCAAAATTTTCATATGGGATCATAGGGTATAATCAGGGGTCCTGCTAATACTGATCGTTACAATGACTGATAAGCATAAAAGAACATAAGGCCTTTTTTCACCCGCCCTCACCTTCCCCACCCCCTCCTTTTCTTTGCTGGTCAAAGAAAGCAATCTTCGAAGCTCTCTGGTGAGTACACATGCCGTCCGACAATTTGCCACAGACGAGTTCTGATTAACCTACGACTCGCAGTCCTACATCTAACGCTGGTCGTTGACCGCTATCAATTCGTGTCGTGTCACTGAAACTCTCGTCGTCAAACCCTCCCACAACTCGAGTGATTCCCGTATGTACAGCTATATTTTACTCGCATTAGAGCTCCTCTATGACCCGTCTTTCCTTTTATAGTTTGCAACCCTCATCGTCAAGCCCCAGTATCCGCGGTGTCCGAGTCCTTCCTTATTACCTATCAAAGTAAATCACCTCGATTTCGTCCTTCAACTCCTCACTGTCTAACGAATGCCCGTAAAAGTTATTCGAGCCCTGCCCCTCATGCGTCTGAATCTTGCCTTCCTTACCACCATCGCACTGGTGTCCTTTGCATATGCGGTCCCTGTTCCTCGTGAGGTCGGTCTCTAAATTCCCTTCTGACAAATGGCCATCAACTAATTATAACTAACTTGCATTTCAGGCTCCCAGTCTCCAAGTACGCTCCGATCCATTGAAGGTGACAAGTGTAAGCGTCATCTACAACCCTGCGGGGCTCGTGGTAGACCAAGGGAACAGTGGAGCGGCTGAATCCCTGATGAAAGTAGCTATCAATAGCGCATTGGTTCCAAAGTTTACACCAGTCGACGATGACGACTTTCATTTTGAAATAACAAGTGCCACAAAGAACAAGGACACGGCAAAGTTTACGCTTGATGTCCAGGAGGAGAATGAAAAGACGAAGAAGTATAAAGGGGGGGAATTGGATATTGGTACGAACAGTATGTTTGTTAGCAAGGAGCCACATCATTAAACATGTAGATGGGGCTTTACGTTTCTTGTTCAGTTTGTTCTTACTATGTACTTGACTCGTCTATACTACATTGGTGTCAATGCACTGGAATATCCACCTTTCTTGAAGGTGTTGCAGTATTGGGAGGATGAATTTGAGAAAACATATTTATCCATGTGCTTCTTCTGTACATGTGTCTGTGAACTATACTCTTCGCGTAACCGATACATAACTGCTTTATTACAGATCATCCATTTCGACTGCAAATATCCCTTCTGTTGCTTCAATCACATATCAGTCTTTCTGATTATTAATTCCCAAGCCCTACTGACGGAGGGTACATACACACATTTAAACTGCATTCGGAATAAGGAGTCGTTTTACACGCCGATTACTTCACCACGCGCACCGAGGATAGAATAGAATAGAATACCCAGCGATATGTGGGTAGTGTTCCCTTCGTGACTCACGCCTGAGCTGGTGATTTGAAATCCAATGAGCGTGCGACGCCGCCGCATTTGGCCCTGGATGTTTAGTGATATACCAGCGATTTCCGCAACGATTACAATCCCGACGTATCTCGTTGCATGCAATCGAGTGTGTGGGGGACGCAAACAAGAGATGGAGTTACTCGAACTCGACGATGGAGCTTGGATATTTCATGGGGTCAAGGAGGAAAAGCCGCTTCAATGATTTCAATTGTGCGGGTGTCGGTGCAGATAGTGGTGGTGCCAGTCGGCAAAAAACACACCCATTAGAATGAGTAGCCGACGACGTTTGGTTGTGGAGAAAAGGACCTGGAAGACACAACTCACTCTATGGATAAATGAAAAAATTCTAGTCAGTAGTCACCAAAAGAATCCGAATAAATTCCTTCCTGCGGGTACATATCCTCTAGCGTGAACTTGCTAAGAGTTGTCTTGACCCGATCCGGTAAAAGAAGGGAAGAGATAAATCAATATGTGCAAGAATGCGCGGATTTTTGGCGGTGTGAAGAATTCGCCGAGACAAACGGCATCGACACAAGAAGAATCCGGAATGGTGAATGTTAGAACGAGCATAAACGAGAAGCGCAAACTTGTGGATTTGCCGGGACTTCAGCTCATAAGCCCAAGACGATAAACTCGTCACTGATTCATTCCAAGGTGCCCAAAAAGGCGAAACGAGAATCAAAGAGAATTTTCTCCGTTTATCCCTACACCCGAGCTTGGGTGTCCAACTGGATTGATCGAACGAAACGCGTTGGGTATTTAGCCGCCGGTCTTCTTCCATCTAACCACTTCAAATAGGAATCAAATCACGGACAGCCTTTCCAACGGGTGCGTATTATAATCGACTGATGACACCTAAATAGAGAATGCAGTATATACTAACTCACTTACTGGTATGACAATTATTCAACATTGATATTGAACCACTGCTGTCGCTGGGTCACGCTCTAGCTTGATACAGCTCAAACTCAGGCCTCGGGGAGCTCAAACCATTGAATGTTCATAATTTCTCATCCGCTTTTCCTGGGGGAGGACAGAGGAGGACCCGGCGCTCAGCGCGCTCCTTCCCTAACATTGGTTGTCCTATGGGGGATACAACAACCATACAAATTCCGACGGCGCATGCTTGTGTTTCCCTGTACTGTACCCTTCCTGTATATTTGCATCAGGACCTACCAGGACCTGTCAGGGGTGTCAATTAGAATCAAAGGAAGGACGTTCCAACTTCCAGGAGGTTCCCTGGACGTGCCAAACGAGAACTGAACAGGGAAGAACAGGGAGGAACGAATCTGAACATAATTCGGCCAGATTCGCTACACTCAAATGGCTCTGTACCAACCCCTATAAATGCTACCTGACAATTCCAGATACAAACTGGAAAGTTTTTTTCTCCTTCTACTTACTTTCCCTCCCTTTCTTTGCTGGTCGAAGAAAGTGATTTGTGAGTAGACATGCTGATCGACATTTGTTGCAGACGAACTCAGCTAACCCGATTCGTAGTTCATCCAACGCCAGTCGTTTAAACACCAACCCTCATCCTTTATCGGCCGAGACTCTTGTTGTTCAACCTCCCGCAACTCAAGCTATCTAGTATGTACAGTCTACCTTCATAGCTGGCTGCGCCTGAGCTCCCTGCCCAATTCAATTTCCATAGTTCCCTCGACTCTCATCATCAAGCCGTCGTTCATTATTAACTTATCGCCGTCTGAGTTCGTCACTTCCCTTCTTGTGACTTTTCGTGATTGTCTAAGGGATACCCGCAGATATTATTCGAGCTTGCCCCTCATGCGTCTAGATTTTGCCTATCTCACCACCATCGCGCTAGTGTCCTTTGCATATGCGGCACCTGTTGTTCGCAGGGTCAGTTACCAAATCCTTTGAACGAATGACAATAATCTAACCTTCCTCAATCCCGCATTCTTCAGAAACACGGGCCATTCCCGGTGAACAACGTGACCGTTGTCTACGACCCCAACGATGTGGAGCTAGTAGTCGGCGAATCGGACCGAGAAGCTTGTATGATAGAAGCCATCAAGAAGTACATGAAGGAGGTGATGTCCTCAACGTTTCAACAAGCCCCGGAAGATTCCTTTCATTTTGAAAAAACGGCAAGTGAAGATAAGAAGATGAAGGGCACGGCAGAGTTTTCAGTTGAGGTGGTGGAGGAGGAGGAAAAAGGAAAGGCGGCGAAAACAAGGACATATCAAGGAGGTGAACTGATTTATAATGCATTCCCCGTGACGGTTTTCAAACACCCTCATTAATCATGATATTAATTCGGTTCAGCTCCTTATTACGGCTTGTCGTCATGGATGTATTACTATATTGAAAACCAAAGGAAAAAATCTACCAGAATCTACCTGTGTCGATGGACTACATATACATATACTTGCCGAGTCCAAGACGATTGCTGAGGCTTAATGCCACGAACCCCTAGCACGTTGCTTCTATCAGTCTTTTTGGTCTTCATTTCCAAGTTAATCTGCTGAGGAAAGCTCAAGGGTATAGTCCTACACGAACTTGAAGTGCGACTAAACTCGACAAGATCCAATGACAGCGGTATGGTTTTCCCGGTTCATCAAGCTCTGGTTTGAACCACAAACTGCTACGGATATCAGCATGCATCATGTAGATTCAAAGAGGGAATCTCGTACAAAGGGAGGAACTGGGAGAAATTAAGTGGCGTACTAGCCGTAGAACCGTATCCCGTGGCAACTGAATATTTGAGCCTCCATTGTGGACACTCAAGTATACCCCGCATTGGATTCTTCTTGTTTTTTCAAAATACTTATGGCGCGATCCACACGACTGATCGGATTGACGGAGACGGAAAAGCATTGTGGCTGTGCTACAAAACGCTTCAAATCCCTGAGATTTATTTACGAACCAATAAAATACCTAAAACCGCAAGAAATTTATTCCCAGAGAGTAGATAGCATATTCTACCAGCAGAAGAAATATGGGCGAAAACAATGAAGCAGAAGAGGCTGCAGAAAATTAATACCGATCTTCCGACGAAAAAGAGGCTCCATTTCCATTTCCCGCGGTTCGAGATCTGTGCGTGAGTATTCTGAGACAATGGCACGTGCACATCTTCCGTCGAATTGACGGTCCAAAATGCTAGCTTTTTACGCCCTTTGTTCCCCAACTTCCATCATCCGACCAGAAAATTTCCTCAAGCAACCCTTTTGAAATCTCTTCCCAGCACAAATGGCCCGTACTAAAGTTCGTTTACTCTTTGCTATACACCTCTAATTCTTAATAAAGTCTTCCTTCTAGCAAACCGCTCGTAAATCCACTGGAGGTTCGTCGTCGTTGCCGCGATTGGTGATTTTTTTAGACTGGACTGACTAACTTTCTACAGGAAAGGCTCCCAGAAAGCAACTAGGTCAGTATCTGTGTCTCAATCTTCTACCCTGATCTTAACTGTCAATTCACAGCTACCAAGGCTGCTCGTAAAACCGCCGCTGTACGTCGTCTTCGTCGCCACCTGGCGCACCCGCCTTGCATAGCCACCCAATTGACTATTTTCCCACGTTCAGACTGCCACCGGTGGTGTGAAGAAACCCCATCGTTTCAGGCCTGGAACCGTCGCTCTTCGTGAAATCAGACGTTACCAGAAGTCGACTGAGCTGCTCATCAGGAAGCTGCCTTTCCAACGTCTTGTCCGTGAAATCGCCCAGGACTTCAAGGTTTGTTGTTGTTACTGCTCTTTGTTGTGCAGTGTACTTAAATGTATGTTTGATCTATGTAGACCGACCTCCGCTTCCAGTCGTCCGCCGTCATGGCCCTTCAGGAGGCAGCTGAGGCCTACCTGGTATCTTTGTTCGAAGACACCAATTTGGCTGCCATCCACGCTAAACGTTCGTCTTATTGTGTACCATCGGCTTCATTCGGTACTAATTTTGCGGTCACTACAGGTGTCACCATCCAGCCCAAAGATCTTGCCCTTGCCAGGCGTCTTCGCGGAGAGCGCTCCTAATCGAACAACAATATATGTTCACTGTCCAAAGGCTGGACTTACCTTATTACTTCCTTCCCATCTATTGTTTTGTATATTTGATTGACTCTTCCTGGTACGCCGGTAGATACATGCCTCCTCGTGTACGTTTACATGTTGTATGACTTTCCTAGTAAGATTCTCTTCCTCAGCCTATGAATACATTCGACCATCTGGTCCTTATATTTATTGACGCTGTGTGGTTGATGAAAGTACAATATGTAAAGGAGGATAAAGTATGTTACATGAAGGGAACGTAATTTAACTTGGGGAATATCACAGACCCGCTTTCGTAGGAATGAAAGGACCGTCTTGACAGACAAATCCGACATCGTTGGATATCTAGCAGACGTACAAGAATTTCACACCATACCAACAATAAAGCAGCGAAAGAACGTACCGTTGTAGGATCACACATGGCAGCTACGCGTGCACCCGTCTCCGTTTTTGCGAAAATGTCTTTCGCCAGAATATTGGAAGCTAATGACGTTACGGTGGTAAGACCCGCTTCGCCAACGAAATTGCTGATGACGCACTTGTATTGGGGTAAAGGTCCAAGATAATAACTTCCTTGCCCGTAGCATTGGTGACTGCATACCAACATGGGTCGGTGACGCAAGAACCTTCGACGAAAGGGACACTGCATTGAAGGGGGATAAGAGGATGAGTATATGCCACCGTGTACCACTCACTCCCTGACAGTTCCGACAAAATTCTCGAACAAGAAGTCCTCGATGTGAGTGTTGTTCAGTGTGGTTGAGTTTGGTTTGGCGCCATCCTACGCGCGGATGTCACTTGGTATGCATAGCGAGTACGAAAGCCTTGATATATACCTCTTGATCCCAATAGCTGCATCAACATTGTCAGGCGAAATTTGCCGCCAAGAGAAGTGTAAATATTGCTCACTTCTGAGTAACATAGATCTTTCATGAAAATTAAAAAGTTGATACGTCAACAGAGAAAGCCATAGTCAGGGAACAATAGCCATACGGGGAATGGGACGTTATAAAATGCGATGTTTTTCCAGGTGATGCTTCGAATTCAGAAGAAAGTGTCAGCAGTGAATTTCGTCGCTGTACCTGAGTGGGTTCGAACTCACTTGCGTGCAACTCCATTTCCACCGGTCCAACTTTTGAATCGGGCACCGTACAAACAATTCGCCTTGAAAAACAACGAGGATCATTGCCGATCAGGTCAAGCGATGATGGAATTAAGGACTATGTACTGACCATAACGACGTTCTCGAACCTGTTTCTAATAGGGTTCATTTTTCAAACGGAGACAAAAACTGTAACGCACAGCACATTCTCGACATCTGCAACAGCGCCGCCTTCACCAAGGGAGCCGATCGAAAGCCCATGTCCATTTGCGCAATATGAGTTTCTAAGGAACATCAGGCATGGTCATTCTACATCGGGACTTGGAGAGGGTGGCCTTACCTGACTGTGATATTAATTGCACCGCTTCCTACAGTAATACAGTCATCTCCGTTCTCGACGTGATTGTTCTCAAAGAGTAAATTGGAACCCCCGGCGGAGAAGGCTAAAAGAATGGTATAAGCTATAGTCAAGGCTTGTGAATGAACTTCACCGAAGACTCGCCATCGCTATAGAGGACGGGAACGAAGCAAAGTTTTATATTGAGAAAGGAAATGCACTTTGAAGGCTTTCGAAACGTACGTGTTGAACGGAAAGGCCTGCAACGGCAATTCAGCTATACGGACGTACGTATGAGACACAAAGATTTGGGACGTACGGAGGAATTGTCTGAAACAGCCAAAATGATGTTGTTGTAGATGTGCACATTGTTCGATCCACTAGTGGCAAAATTCCATCCGATGGGCTTGAATCGAGATGAGAAAAGAGAAAATATATTTGGTTGAACCTCAGACGTACCTTCCAAAGCTTCAAATCGCGTATGACACCATTGGTGATGTGGCTGAAAGCCCAGCCGTGAGGACGATTTGTTTGCTGGTTGATATTCCACCACTAAAAGATGCAAAACATCAACATGATTTCAAGAAACAGGTTAGAAATACGCACTGCTTGACCATGACCATCGATCCATCCCCAATTAGGGTCTGTAGACCCTTGAAGAGTGACGTTGGTACCACCAGTGAAATCGAACCTGCATAAACAGGAAAGAATACTTAGACAGGATTTGGTAGTAAGGTAGAAATGTTAACTACCATGCCCCAGAATAACTCTGATTCAGGACAGGTATCAGCGACGTCAACACGAAGAATAAATGGCATTGTCACAGAAGAGGTCACGATATCTGCGAACCAAGCAGCACTCAGCGCGCGAAATTCAGAGAACAACAGCGGTGAAACGCACCTTGAATAGCTGTAATGTTCGTAGGATACGTCAGATTCCCTTCAATCAGTATCTCGACATTGGTCAGAGTAGGGAACTTGATAGGCGTGAAGATATTATATGTGATTCCCTTTTGAAACAAGATCGTGGAGTTAGAGCTGTAATTCGCTATAGCAGCGGTCAGCGCGGGTGTATCATCTTGCCCCGCGGTGTGGGAGACAATGAATGTCGACCATGACACGACAGGGAGCGTGTTCTGGAGGAAGAGCAACGCGTAGGATAAGAATAGGCTGGATAGAAAGGCACGGTGCATGGTGAATGCAGTGACGGCGGAACTGACAGTCTTTGCGGATACATGGGTTGGTTATATACGCTTGAGGACAAGCGGGGCGGTCGGGAATCACCTGGCTTCATACAGGGGACGTCTGAGGTCGGCAAATTGGGTGACGATGCAGAGGCTTTCACGTGGATGATCCTATAGGATAGTGCGGGGTATATACCACGGTCCGGGAGAAAGAAGGGATAGATGATGAATATGCATCATGGGACTGATACCGTAGATCGTGAACGGTTAGCTAGCGTTTTAGTGGAAAAAATCTTGCCCAGGTACACCGGAATATCTGCGGATAATCAGTGATGCGACCCGCTCATTTTCCCATTCGTCGTCGTCGCATAGTACCCTTACATGTTGTTTCATGTAATGTAGTCTGGAAGAATCTGTGGTCGTGGTTCAGATTTCCGGAATGGTCGAAGGGTTCCCGGGCCGGATAGTCATCGACCCCTATGGTTCTGACTTTTGGGTATTCCTTTACATGAATATTGGTTACATTGAAGACTACTGCTACTCTGAGCGTATGTATTTCCATTAACAAGTACGAGATGGAGGAAATGTTCGTAACAGGGCCGTGATGCTAACTAGAAGACTAGCAGCTGCAATTGAAATATGGAGTGCATTTAGAATCCACCCAAACACCCGTCCAAACCGCCCTCTTGGAATGCAGAATCGCCCTTCTCGTACCTACTACTACTAGTAGGTGGTTCGCAACTTTTTCTGCGCTTCCAAAACTGCTGCTTGTGCACTAACTGCGGCCTGCGGTGAACATTATCCTTCACCTGTGAAGGAGGATGTGGAAGAAATGAAAACGCATGGACAAACTCTTCCTGAGAAAAGGTAGAGGGTATCGAACAGTTTGAGGTACGGGTACTATACGAAAAGGGTATATTGGGTGGGGAGAACATTGGAGAGCCATATTCGTCGGAGTCTTCAGATTCGGAAGACGATGACGAGGGAAGATCCGGTATTAAAGGTGGGGGTGTACTGGTGTCATAGGAGGCAGTGTCACAAGCCTTCCCCGCGAAAGGATCGAAATAGCTGTTCACTGTCACTCGTGGAGTATGTGTTGCATAACTCGGTGAATAGCACCTCCCACCACGCTCAGGCAGCTCGCAAGAATTCGGAGACACAGTTATAGCTGTCCTATCATAGGTCGATGAGGAATGAGTTGGCTGTGTAGATGCGATGACCGGTGTCGGAGGGAAATGAACATGAGGCGTGTGCAAGCCGGAGTAAAAGGGAAGGGGGTTGTGAGATGACGACGACGGTGAGGTTGATGCTGGTGAGCGCTGAGTGAAACTAGAAAACCTAGCTTTCAGAATAGGCCGAGGATGCATGACGACGAATGCGACTGGTACGAGCTCGATTTGCGTGTATCGAGCTAGGAGAAGTAAGATGAGGGATACACGGACAGGAAGGTCACAACAAAGTGATCGTCCCGCAAGCTGTCTTTATTTTGAAGAAAGCTTTTATGAGCGTGGAACCGACATTCGAAGTTGATACCAAGGATTGAAGGGGCACTCACGAGCACCGATTCGGTGAGGCAAAGTGCTAATTAATATAGTACACAGGGCCCAGGCGCTACAGATAGCGAAACACCGGTCATGGTGGTAAAGCGATGAAACAGGATTTCATCGATAAGCCAAAACATACAAAAACGGACCTGGATACGCCCGAAAAACGGAAGAAAACGGAAACTCAATCTCCACAAGTGTGGAGCTGATGGAGCGGTCCCACTCAGTCGTATTTGAAGACCTCTCGCCTTCCCGGCCCATGAAATTGATAGAATGCTTGCAGGACATAGATGGCACTCCTGACGTCACTTGTAAATTGGAGTAGCTGTTCTTGCCATCGCTGAACATACTTCATCTATCTTCATCAGTAGTTTGTTTTGCGGAAATCAGATCCGTTGACCAAAAACAGCCGTCGGTTCATATATGCTTATTCAAACGTAAAACCAGTCTGTTAAACCCCACAAACGAATGGAATTTAGTGGAAAACACGAACAAGCGGATAACAAACTACGGAAAGCCGACTAGTAGAGAGTCAAACGAGCACAGACTCTTCAGCCTACACCATGAGAAACTTATCGTCTTTCAGAAGCAGACTCCACAGTGACAGCAGCAGGAGGATAAGCGATTATCGACTCCTGTTTCCCATGATCCAAAGATAGGACAGCAGAGAAAGAAGGAAAGGCGGAGAACGGATCTTCAGGAGAGGGAGACATGACCATTGCGCGAGAGCCACCCAATTTTATTGGCATATCCATCAGATCCTTCTTGTAAAAGAGCGCATCTCTACGGGCTGGAGACCAGACCACACCTTCTTTTGTTGCAAAAATCATGGGAGAAATCATACCGCCGGGACTCAAGGGCCCAGAGATAACAGGATCCTCGTTAGCATTATAAGGAGAGGTCATATCCGAAGTCTCATCCAACGACATAGACTGCCAAAACGCCTGGGTGAGTTGAGCATGGCTTTTGCCAGCTGTATTAGCAGCAGTCGCAGTATGCTGAGGAGACTCCTCAACAGGAGCTAAAAAATCTTGCCTCAAAGGAGAGGAAACCATCTCGGCAGAGCGCCCAATGATGGTAATGGCAGGCGGTACCTTCTTGGCCTTGGGTATCGCTCCAGCCTCACGAGAGACGAGCGAAGGATTACTTCCATACACAGTTCTGGTCCTAGACCAAACTCTACCAGTAACGGCACGCTCGTGCTCAACGACGTGATTCCCCGAGTCCGCGAGGACGGCCGGAGCAGGTGACGTTGGAGCTGAGGGATAAGGCGAGCGAGGATATGATTTGAGAGCTTCTCCAATACCACTGATAGGTCGAATCGTAGGCTCAGCAGCAATAGCCTGGAAACGAGCGCTGGCACGACTGGTGGGCTTAGTTTCTAAGGCAGGGAACTTCGGGAAAACCTCGTCGAAGATGGGAGAGGAGAGCGAAAGAATAGGCGGAGTAAACGATTTAAATGTGGGAGTAAGTTCCTCCGCCGGACTCGACTCCGTAGACGTCGGCTTCCCGAATGTTTCAGAACCGGGGGAGTAAATTCGGGAACCCCTAGAAGGTATCTCAAGCGGATTAGGAGATACTACGACAGCTCCACGGTCGTAGGAGTTTGGTGAATGAGTTGTAAAAGTAGCAGTCAAACCAGGAGAGGAAGGAAAGTGCACATGAGGACTTCCAGGGGAGACGACTATCGTAATGCTCGCTTTGAAAGGGCTCTGGGATAAAGCAAGAGGAGGTGGACGTTTGAGGATGGACTTTGGAGTCGAAGGGGTCCTAAAACTACGAGGGGAGGAAAGTCCTGCTCGCAACAAGGATTTCGCTGACATGATGGTCGTGAAGATTCGTAAGTGGGTTTTTTCGTGGGTTGGAAAATTTTAGGGCTGAATGGCTTGGCCAGCAAGTGACTACGATGAACAAAAACGTCGAAAACATTAGTTTGTGAGATAGACATGACAGAAATAACGACGGACTTCTTCGCAGTATTCGTGAGCAACGCTGAAGCTCTTAACGAGTGGGATCAATCAAAATTACCCCGTCCTGTTTTTATAGGTTTTCGGTTGCGACGGAAAGCCCACGCCACAAGTGTTACCTGGCGGGCGGTGCCGGTCCGCGCGAGCACGGCTGTGAGCTTCCTACCTGTAACATCCTACGAGCCCCGAATGATTATTCGTCCAACCAATAGTGTACAACTACTAGCTCTTCGAACTTTTTGCTCAACTTCCACTGCAACTAAATACCATGGTCTCATCTGTCTAAAAAAAAGGGCACCATCAATTCTTCAGTCGGTAAACCCTTACTTAAGTAGGTCCCAACACCATCACTTTGATTCATTAGATCCAATTCTTCATTGAGTTTTGTAGCAACGATATTCGGGCCAGAGTTTGTATGGATTTATGCACCACGGGATGCCCTGTTATTGCCTGTTACTTATTTGCAGCATGTCATGCTGCAAGTCGCATACTTATAGCAAGAGATAACAGGGCCAACAGACACTTGGCAGATACGAACATAGTATACGAACAGAATGCGAAGATGGGTACCAGATTCCAGAAGGTACAAATGCTTATTTAGTATACATCAGGTATTTATCTCTGATCGACCTTGATGCACTCACTTCACTGCCTCATGTGTAGATATCGGCTCTGCAGGGCTCTGCAACGGTCTGCAGCAGTCTTGTGCTTCCCCGGACCTACCGAGGTACCGACGGACAGAGAAGTAACTTGAATGACCACAGATATTCACAGTAGGTAGGACAACAAGCAGAAATTGCGTTCACAAAATTTGGCTAATGAATCAAGTTTTTAGTTTGAAACACCGGTGACTGTGATATCCGGACTCCCTTTTGCCTGAGCCTGCTAGAAATAATGCGAAGCGATGTCGAAGGACTTTAGGTATGTTTGGATCCGTTTCACCGGTGGCTCTAGAGTTTGGATCAAGTTTCCCATTGGTTCGAATCGAGCGGATGGAGATACGAAGAGAGATAGGACATGCAAGTACGAGATTCTCCGAATACACCATCGTAGCTCGATAGGACAGCCCGGGGATAGCTAGAACATTAGTTGGTCATGGCAGAATTTGTGCGCTTGTTCACTGCAGCATGTTACATCCTCAGCCTGTTACCTGCTATATCCTGTCGGCAGTAACATATTTGTATACAAGATTACAGAGCTCTGCAAGAGACGAAGCGTTTGTTCATATCCTTGTGTGCGACGTCCGAAGGCAGTGCGGTAACAGGCGGTAACCAGCCTCAGGCAATATCCCCTCTCAAGTGAACTGCTCCTACCTACTGCTGATATTCTTCGCCTCCCGAATACCTGCTGACCAGGTCTTTCTCTCGTTTTCTTTGCTGGCTGAAGAAACACTTCTTTCACGTTCTTTGCAAAACAAAATTATATCTATCTCTGGCACGTATACTCTCTTCGCCACTGCAATCGAACCGACTGACATGGAGAATAGACCGTCCAATTGACGTCGTTCCAGTTATTCGTCTCTTTTCCGCAGAAAACTTCCCACTCCCCAAGTTGCAACCAGGTTACCCCTCATGCGTACAAATCTTGCACTTTTCGTCGTTAGACTGGTTTCGTTTGCGTTTGCTTTACCGTTGAACACTAATCAGCCGGTCAGTTTGTATGCCCTGTAATAAGAACTTGAAAATCACATTCTTCAGCCCAAATCGGACAACGCTCAGGTTCTGGTCAGTCCAATATCTGACTTGACCTTGGGGCATACGAACGTAAACGCCCGCACTTTCGCGAGAGCTTTCAACGAACACACAACGCCTGTTACTAGGGCTATCCAGCTCCAGGTCATCGTTCACCTCAAAATCCCTATCGCTATCACTCCTCTTACGACAGACATCATAGACGATTGTCTCCAAGCCTTCCTCAGAACTCACAGGCGTCAATTTC
Source organism: Lentinula aff. lateritia (assembly GCA_027886305.1). Classification (NCBI taxonomy): domain Eukaryota; kingdom Fungi; phylum Basidiomycota; class Agaricomycetes; order Agaricales; family Omphalotaceae; genus Lentinula; species Lentinula aff. lateritia. Next base: position 10,387 of record MU795408.1, on the reverse strand, counting down.
ACAATCTTCAGTTCTCAATCAGGCACATCAGAGACCCCAACGAAGGGAAACAGTATCAATTCGATTTCGAGTATGCGCAAAAGATGTACAAGGGCACCCTGGCGCTCGTTCGGCAGACCACTGACTGGGTGTTTGATTCTGTGCATAGTAATATCCATGAAGTGGATGGACCTCACCTATAGAGTTTTTACTCTTTATTTATTTAGTGCAAGATGCCAAATTCGCCATCCCCCCTGCATAAAACCCAAAGTTTTAAGTTCTAACGGCCAATTGTCCAATACAGTATCTTCCTATTACTCAGAATAGAGGTATAAGAAAGTCCATCGATCCGATGGCTGTTCGTAGTTGTGTACATACATAATGATATACATATACGCGAGAGTTCTAACTCAATCAAAATTTCCAAGCTTTTCGTTTTTCTCTTCCCTTCTCCTTCAATTTCTTTGCTGGACTAAGAAATCCGCTGGACGGTTTCGATATTCTCAAATCCAGTTCATTCGGTAAGTCGTATGCTCGTCCTGCATTGGAGCCGTTGAGCACTAATATGATTGTACCTCCGTGTCATACCCACCCTGTACCAACCAACACTCGTCGTTCATCTGTACTCGAAAAACTTTCCGAAACTCAGATTCCACTCGAAGAACCCATCGCACTTCCACCTACCGCTCTTCCTCACCCGACGTTACCCTTCCCACGAATATCATTCGCACCTACGTCTCATGCGCTGCCAGCTCGCGCTTTTCGTTGGGCTCCTGTCCCTTGCCTATGCGATTCCAGTGGAGATTCAGGTTGGTCCGCCAATTCCTCCCAAGAAAAGTAATATTGATTGCATTTCATGCAGGTCGGCTCCGACACAAAATCCGAGCTCTCTTCAGTGCTTGCATGTGGGGATTCAACGATACCACTAGCGCAACGAAAAGTGCTCGGCAGACACGATACACTTGATGCACGGGGTATTCTGAACTCCATGCCTTTCACTGGGAAGACTAAACTCGCAGTGACAGTCACGATCCCTGTCCAAGTACCTGAAGCTGCGAAAAAAAGGATAAACAGCCTGATCAAAGCATTCCTCAAAATTTATAGGCCATTGTCAAACTTTGAGATTGAGCTGAAGGACGAAGCGGACAGATCCCAGAAGTCAGGCTCCGCAAAGTTCAAGGTAAGATTGGCAGACAAAGTACAGGAGTGGGTTCTGGACTATGCTGATCCCAAAGGGCACTTCACAAAAGTCCGAGGATGAGTGAAGGATACTTGGGGATATAACATTCAGTCCCGCCCGGACGCGTACCACGCAGTATCTCGGGTTGGAATTGATTTTCATTCTTGCATTTGTGCCTCCTTGATAAATGAAGCGCTGCTACGATTTTTTTGGACTGCTTGGACTTCCTGGCCTTTTCGGTCATATCTCGACGCGTGCATACAGTCTCTCACGCTTTCCTTTTCGCCTTCTTCTTTCATGCTCCAAGGTCATGATACCCTCCTTTCGCTTTCTGCTCTTTCGTAACCATGAGATCCAAGGGTCATTGACTATAGGATCGCAAACTAGTACCACCTGGCCAGGTTGATTTATCGGGGTACCTTGATCAACTCGTACTATTGAGTATATTACCATGCTCTCGCCAGGAAATCACCATCACCAGGAAGATCATCGTCACCGAAGAGATCATCCCCAGAAAAATCATCAGTGCTTGTAGTCTTTTCTAATTCTACCTTCCAAGATGACTCAACACCTCTTCCTGCTCGTCCTGGATCCTTGGCCGTTTCGGTGAGGGTTCACCACATTCAAGTCCTTGCTCCTCCTCGGTCTTCAGTCGCTGTTGTGAGTGATCTTAATTTCCGATTGCAGGCTTTTCCAATTTGACTGACGTAGGGGAAAAAAGCTGTGTTCGAATTTTTCATCCGATTGTGACTTTATGGCACTCTTTGGAGCGTGCGCGATGAGATGACGAGGAAACCGAAACCTTGCTTGCTGTAGATGCAGAGTCGAGACGCGATGGAGGGGTCTTCCTTTTCCCGTTTCTGCAGTTTGCAGAAGTTTCGTTCTTGATGATTTGAGATGTAGTCTCTGCCGTAGGTTCGACTGCACAGTTGCTTTTGGCCTTGCGGACGGATAGCTGGGGTTAACGGACGTAGAAGAAGATAGGATATTCTCACTAAACGTTGAAAGCGTCACCCACAGCTTCCATCTTGCACTCTACCTCGCTAATACCCTCGAGCAGTGGCTGGAGTAAAGCACCCAGCTGCTCGCGCCGTCTGATCAGAGTCGGAGAACCGGAGCTGAGAAAGACGAATTCAGCTGAAAGAGTGGAATCATCGACTTACTGGGCCACGGAAGGCAGAATCTTCAGTTTTTGTAAGATAGAACTTGGTTGTTTGAGGACATGATTGGTCTTGTTGAACCAGTTTCTAATGACCTAGCAGCGAAGTCGAAGTGATAGGAATGAGGAATGATAAATTATATAGAAAGGTAAATGGTTATATTGACAGTAATCCTATGATGTGCAGGAAACTCTTCCATGAACTTCGGATGACATGTCCGGAAAAACCCCACTTGAATCGGTGCAGCCAAAACTTCGTTGTAAGGTTGTTCCATAAACTCTCCTATAAGAATTTCTGGACGCTTTTGATTTTTTATAATAGCAGCGGCTGTGTATGTCGATCTGGCATTTCGTGTTGGGGTTTGTTTGCCATACTACTAGGTTCGCTGCCACTATCAACCGCACTGTCTTCTCGTAGGTTGGAGGTCTATCTCTACTGTAACGAGAACCGTTCACAAAAGCGGCGTGCGCAAAGAGTCGGGGTATTTCATGTTACGCATGTTCAGGATGCGCTCTCAGGCTTTTCTCTCTCTGTTCGTTTGTGTCTATCCATAAACGATATATCTAACTGTTCCTATTCCACTTCCATGCTCTATCAATACGTCCAAGAATCTTCGCCTCAAAGCACGATCATACCTATGCGAAAACGCAGAGATGCCAAAGTTAGCTTAGTCGGGTCTCAAGATCTTTTGTGGGTTATCGGTAGACCATCCTAAGGACTCATTGCGTATGCTCCTTTAATTTACGGTCATCCATTTACTGACTCTCTTGTCGAAGTGCTCAGTCAAGATTGAACTCCGGATTTCTAGCAAACGTTTGCCTCAAAAACGGAGAACGTTGTACGAGATGGACGCCAAGAAATGCGCAAATTTCGAGTAATATTTTAGTGCTGTAACTCGATCGCCCTGTTTCTCTTTTTGTGAATATCTTCTGTCTTACCCACTCATGGTTGTAGGTAGATGTGATTCTATCTTCTTTGCTTCGTGTTGTAGTAGATTGAAATCCAACCACCCGTCTATCTTGATGCATTCAAACCATCGATCAATTTGGGATGTTGAGCCTAGCATCAATGTAAGTGATGCTATGCTGACGTCCCCTCGTATCGTTGACAGTAAGTCGCGCTCACCTCCGACGCGTCGTTTTATTAAAGTCTATCGTTGGTGTTATGCTTGCAAAACCCAATATCCTGCGAATGTCTTTGCGTGGCGGACTGTTCTGATCTTTTTCACAATTCCTCACCTTAGCTATTCCGACGTTGCACTCCTCGTTACCGGATAATATGTGTTTCTCTTTTCCCAGTCCTCGTAATCATACATAAAATCTCTGTATATTTTACTGCAATGTGATTTGTCCTTCAAGTGACATAGCTAATAAACGAACTTCACAACGAAAGTGGGTAGGAGGGTTGCGCGAAACTGAGGTAGTACTATCAACCTCCCCTCAACCTGGTCCGTGCATGATTTCAAAAATATAAAAACCTCTCTCGAATATCCAGCTTCTTTACCACTCTGGCCTTTTGGCTTAGATCAAGTGTAGTATCTGTTCTTAATAGTTTAACCACTATTACGAGGGCACCGCCCTCCGTATTTGGTTATCTAATTTTTGCCGCCCCTGCTCTTTCGTGCTCTGCTTGCAACACGGGGACGTGATGACCTTGCTATTGCAGTATCAGCTTGTGTCGTCGGGGGATTCACGTTCATTCTTTCCTCTTCTTTTTCTTTGTTTTTGTCTTTGCGACGCTGTCATTTGATGGTCAGCGGATGAAAACAACGGAGAGACTGGAAGAGACTGGACGCTTTCGAGAATCTACATTATTCCAGTCTTATGGTATTCATTCTAGCACAGTTGTCTGCGATGCATTCATGTACACACAGATCGGGCCTCTACCCAGACACTTCTCCATGATACGATTTACCGCTTCAGAAGTAGAACAGCTACCTCAAGTATTCTCCAAGTTGACTTCGCCAATCTCTGTCTACCATACTCACCATGATTAATAGCGCACGAATTCAGTGGCATAATAACGTGCATCGTGTGGATGGTGGAGAGACCATCGTATGCGCAAGAACATTCCATCAGTTATAACGCGAAGTGGTTGTTTTTCCATTTAAGGCATAGCTTATCTTCTAACGGAAATGTGAAGCTTTCAACTTGGTTATGATGAAACACGGTTCAATATCCTCCTTGTTCTTCCAGTTTGGAATCGAGCTTGCAACGATCCATCGGGATCCAGACTCGGGCTCATTGCAGCCTATGTGTCTTACGCTCATATGTTGCAAGCTTCCCAATTCAGTTCAATGTCGAGCCTTATTCTTGAAGTACTGTGCCAGTAATTCATTTGCTGGTAGATAATCTCGGGCGAAAGAGAGCTATTTTTCCTGGATGCATTATCTCGGTGAGAAAATTACGTCCCTAGTGTTCGAATTCTAATCACCCTCTCAAGACTATGGGCGACTTTGCTGCACATTTTCGAGAACCGGAATCATGTTCAATTCAGGAAGATTTATCGTAGGAATCTGGCAACCAATGATTCCAATTCGGGGGCTATGTGCCTTATCAACGAGCTCGTACACCCTCGACTCCGTGGGTGAGGAGCTGTATTCTTCTCTCCACACTTTTTCCAACCACTTTTTGGCGCGCAGAGCATCCAGCTCATCGAACATGAGTTCGTTCTGTTACACTCGCTCATAACCTAGCACCCATCGGGGTACACTTCTCATAGGGCTTTTTTGTTACTCCTGAATCTCCGAGGTGGCTCATCCGCCAAGGGAAACACGACAAGGAACTCAGGATTCTCGCCAAATATCATGCTAACGGTGACATGGAAGATGAACTGGTTCAACAAGAACTTCACGAAATCACCACGCACATCCAGCAGGATATGGATGCGGGGAATGTTCATTGGAGGAATCTACTCCAATCTACCGGTAACCATCGAAGGATGCTGGTATTGACCCTGGCGGTCTCTGGAACACTTGTACTTGGTTGTAAGCTCTAACTCACTTTTGAATGACATGCGTTACCCTTGAACCTGATACGACGGTGACTCATATGGTATAGCGCAAAATTATTCCACAATCGTTCTCAATCAATTGGTATCAAAGATCCAGTTCGTATCAGGAGGTTCACGCTCTTTGTTTATCGCTTCAACGTTCTATGAATCCTGCTTGTAGCCGCTATAAATGGCGGACTGGGATTGCGGTATACGATATGGACCTCAGCCGGCGCCTTGTCGGCTGACAAAGTTGGGCTTCGTACTCTCTACTCTCTACCTTGGCTCAACGGTTGGAATTGTATTATCGCTGTGTGTCATCACCGGGCTTTCGGTAAGTGGTCCATAAATCAAGTGCGGTTGCATGTAACAGTACGCCTATGATTCCGCCTCTAGGATACGTTCGAACCCATCCCAATGACACTCTGATCGTGATTGGTGTCTTTGCATCGTTTCTTGTTTTCACTGCCTTTCGGCAGGATGGACAGCCCTTTTCAGCTTGTACTTAATAGAGATTTTACCGTGAGGCAAGGCATTAAATTGAATTGGGCTGATTTTATTCAAGCTTCTTCTGTGCTATTGACGACTTTTCTTAACCCGATAGTACTGAAAGCATTCCAGGTCGGTAATTATTCTAAGTCCTGTCGTCAATAGCTGATATTCATTTCATGTTTCGTAGTGGAAATATTATCTGGTCTTCATTGGGTTGGAGGTAGTATATCTGGGCTTGGTTTGGTTACTTTTCGTGGAGACAAAGTAAGCCCAATTGACGTTCTCCGCCTTTTCACATTAAAGAGGCACTGCATAGAGGCGGCACCATTGAACAGGCCAGCATAATCTTCGACCGTGGAAAATCAAAATCAGCTAGTCGAACGATTTTAGAGGGACACAAGGATCTAGCTATTCCAGCGATTCAGAGAAACTCTACAAATACGAGTATTTTAACAAGAAAGATTGCGTTGTCGGGAATGATTCAAACTAGATAGGCAGGAAATTGAAAGGTTAGCACAGATTCCCGAAAAACCTTTCCTAAGTTATTCTACAACTGCAGTTCAGGCTATACGGTTGCTTTACGGTTTTTTCCGGATATCCATCCCTCGAGACCGGCTTGTGGTCCGTCGAATACCCGAATACATGTTCCCCTCGAGGAACATTCATGTTTTCGCAGGCTGTGCAGTACTGGCTAACATTAAATTGGGATTTTTTGTTGAACGGTGTATTGACTTGGCGAGAACTGTTCAAATTTGCAGCCGCCGCGACTTTTATCAGCCTTGGGACAGATCATCTCTATAAAGAACGCGCGAGATCATGATACGAATCAGCTAAAATCCGTGGGGAGGACCCACTCTTACACAATTGTCTGCTTCTGACTTTCAGCCTCAGACTGGACTTCGAGCTGTGAATTTGGTTGTATCACGATTGACTCGTTCGTTGGCTGCGGCTTGTACAATCCGTTAGTAACTTAATGTTTGTGGATACGTCGAGCCGAGGTGAGTGAGTTAGAGCCTACGCTACCTTTTATGATTCACTGACTTTATACACGAAGTTGCGCATATGACTTGTCTTATATGAGAACAGGTCTTTCTGGGCGTGAGTCGTTTCTATTCATTTCGTACGGCATTCATACTGCGAAATCCCCGCTGGGTTTCTGCATGTGCTATATAAACAACATACAGTATTCGCCCCCCCCTTGCCTCCTGATCAATCCCACCATGGGATTGGAATCCATCCAATTCTGCGGGTCTCCTTGTGGTAAAATCGTCCAGAAAACGTTCGTGCACCCTGAACTTGCTGCTGATGAAGTTGCGGTGAAGGTTACCCATAGTGGATTATGTGGCACCGATCTTCATTTTGTGACGACTGATATGGTTTTGGGACACGAAGGTGCTGTTCATCGTTGTCACACGACGCTCGACAACTAATATGTATTTTTTATCTCACAGCTATTGGTATTGTCCATAGCATTGGGTCCGACGTGTCTGCAGTGAAGATTGGAGATCGAGTAGGTTGGGGATACCCGAATTGGACTTGTGGGAAATGTGAATGGTGTTTACGGGGAGAAGACAATTATTGTCCCAACTGGAAAATATACGGCGTAGCAGACCTCGAACAAGGAGGTCTCAGCAGCATGTCTATACGCAAAGAGCAATGGCTTTTCAAAATCCCGGAATGTATGAGCTCTGAAGACGCTGCTCCCCTCATGTGTGAGTGAGCTTGTTTCCATGTATTCATCCGTCTAACTCCTAATCGACGAATACTGTACTAGGCGGTGGTTCCACGGTGTGGACACCCCTTGTGAACCATGTAAAACCATACCATCGTGTAGGGATAGTGGGAATCGGTGGTCTTGGACATCTTGCTATCCAGTTCGCAGCAAAAATGGGTGTCGAAGTCGTAGTCTTCTCGGCTACAGAATCCAAACGTAGCGAAGCTTTGCAGCTCGGAGCCAAGGAATTTTACCTCACCCAGAATCTCGACGATTATTCGGCGCTTGGGATCACCAAACAAATAGATCGCCTCATAATCTGTACATCAGCCAAGTTGAACCTCGGTTTGTTCTATCCAATTTTGAATCCGCAGGGGATGATCTTCCCTCTCACTGCATCAGACGGTGAACTCACCGTGCCATATTTTGCAACTGTTCGGAACGGATTGCATATTTCTGGAAGTGTGATTGCGACGAGATTTATGCAGTGAGTAGACCCTAGCCTGTATGCGACTCCAAATTGGGTGTTTGGTTACTGAGATTGCTTGTACAGAAAAAAGGCCTTGGAGTTTGCTGCTCGAAATGGTGTTCACGTCATTGTAGAGAGGTTTCCTATGCCGCTAGACGGCGTCCGGACTGCTATGGCGAGACTTAGAGATGGGAAGATGCGTTATCGGGCTGTTCTTTCTTGGAACAACAACGACTAGAAGGGAGGCCGAATCAGTTCAGTAGTATTAAAGAAAGCCGTATCTCTCGTAGCCCGGTGATTATTGTAGGGCGAGTCTTCGTCAGTGGAATCAATAGTACAATAGCGGTAGTTGTCAGATGGAAAAGTATATGTAGATAAGATGTCGAATCGATACGTCGAGCATTAGGGCACCGACGATGCGTCTACACGAAACCCTGTAATTAGAGAGCAATAAGAACTGCAAGTAATCAAGAGAAAACAGGAAAATGAATGAAGCCGCACTGTTGTGGACTGCACACCTTGCTTGAGATAAAAAATGCGGCGCGCCCTACGTGCCCCGCGAGGTCCAATTATAAGCAAGATGATTGAAGATCTAGAGGTTTGGCTGATAACCTGAAACCAAATATAGCAAAAATGTGCCTGCACATCAAGAGGTCATATACCGAGTGGAATAGACCTTGCAAGGAAGGTGATATGATGATCGTAAATAACCGATGAGGCTCTGCCCCTAGTATGTACCCGAATCCGTCTGTGACGGCGAGCTCCAGATTCAATATACATAGTACTTCAGTCCTCATGTTCATTCAACAATGCGTTGGCCGGCAGAGTTGATCGGGGATACCGGCAGGGCACTCTGAGTGCAGTCTTGTATTCACCATATTCGCTTTCTAAACAGAATATCGTCAATGTGCTATTATCCTTTTTCGAGACGACCAAAGGGCTAATTGAGCCGTTTTCCCTTGTCACCCTTTCCACCACAAGTTGAAATCAGGTTCAAATCTAACCGAGGAACCGAGGCGGCGAAACCAGCCCATGTCCCTCTATTTCTTCATTGAATATGAGGCTATGTGCATTGAAGGTTTAAAACACTCAGTTTCGATCGCGACTATATTCACTTCCCCCAACTCTTGCTCGCGACCATGTTCAAACTCTCATCTGCCTTCGTCATTTCCGCACTTGCATTCTCTGCAGCGCGGGCGCAAGACATCATGGGACTATCGTGGAACTCGACCTCCCCATACGGACAATCCACTGGCGTATTCAATCTCCTCGAGTCAACGTACGGATATTCGATGGTTTTCACTGACGGAACGAGCACTCTTAGTGCGACGTACGACTCTGCGTCGCAGACGGTTACGCAGGTGTGCCCTCACGCAGGCCTCATCGCTGCTATGATTCCTGTAGAAGGGAGTAGTCCTTCGACCTTTACGATTGAGTGGGTTGATTCGACTGTGATCCTGCCAGAGGGATCATCTACAACAAGCCTCGTGCCTGGAAATGGGGCTTTCCTCACGACGGTGAATATTCCGTTCAATATTACATCCCACGATTTCTCATTTTTTTTTGGTTATAGATGGGAACTCCTAATGGAGTATTCGCTCAGAATGGTATCTTCAAAGAGTTCTCGGTCGATGGGACTTACGTGGTGAGTTTCTTAGAGATATATCTTCAAGTTTCGGATTGTATACTGATCGACAATCCTTCTTGTCTTCCCAGTTTGCGTGGGCGGACGAGACTTTCCAGGAGAATCAGGACGTTACTGCTTGGATCGATATCTCGGATGGAAGCGCGATTACCTGCTAGTCTATTTGCGGTTTGTTTACTGGCATCGTTAAAACCTCGAAGTAAATTGTCGTTGTTACTGACTTGGGACTGCGTAATACTGAGCAATAGTAAATGTATTGATCCATATGAACCAAGTCATTGCGTTCTGCAATGTTCGTGGTATTTGGCTGTATCACTGTATCTGGTAAGATCTGGTAGTGCGTCGTAACGGACGCTTTGGCCTGTAAGAGAAATAGCATCTTTTGTACTACCATCTACTGCTCTTGATTCGAGAATGAACCTCTGCGGTGAAGAAAAAAGTGAATCGCCTCCAAACTCTTCTCTGAACGCGCCTTCTGCTTCTAGTATATTGACCAGCCATTTTGGGGTTGAAATGGAGGATTGGCGTATAAAAAGGGCAGATGTGGTCTTTTTTTTTTTTTAACTCTTTATTAACCGCAAGCAAGTAAGACTATGGTACTAAGGCGCGGGGAGCCGCGGCGACCCAATGGATACAGTTTGTCGCCTGACTCCGTTACTTGGTTCTGGGTCATGGTGATGAGTCTGCAAGTGTAGGTGTAGCTGTGGGTCATATTGTAGTGTATTGTGTAGGTGTCGAGGTAGAGTGTGCTGTGCTC